>BRXU01000071.1:160000-165772 GCA_030267565.1 Pleodorina starrii | reverse complement strand
TCCCCATCAAATACCGCAAACTACGGTCAAGACCAGTGCTCAGCATGCTCGACCATGCTCAGCCACGCCCGCAGATCTAGCTGCCAGCATTGGATAACTGTGAATGCAAACCTATATACACTAAATAGGGATTTTGCCGTCCTTGCGCTCAGTGCACTTAATCCCACAAGGGAAGGGAGAGGGGCGGCGGGGGCGCGTGAGGGCATGGCGGATGGGGTGGGATGACAGGTGGAGGAAAATGTGCAGGGGTCAGAGGCGGTGAGGGCATGGGAAAGCTAGGGGATGAGGGTAGGCGTGGGGATGCAGGGGGGAACGTTGGGGGAGGCATTCTACACACCCTAACAAACCTTAACCAAACACTGGGGGGGCAGGGGAAGCAGGGAAAGCCCTAACAGTGGGCAAGCAGGGGAAAAGGCTCGGGGGGCCCCACTAGCAGGGGAAACCGCCAGATGTGCCGCGTAGCGGAATGCGGGGGCGCACGCCAGGCAGATTGCCCAAAATGCCGGGAATGCAAGTCTTGGGGGGGGGGGGTGGGGGGGAGGGATGGTGGGGGTGGGTGGGGGGGGTGGGGGGGGGGGGTGTGTTTTTTTTGTTGTTGGTTGTGGGGGGGGGGGGGGGGGGGGGGGGGGGGGGGGGGGGGGGGGGGGGGGGGGGGGGGGGGGGGGGGGGGGGGGGGGGGGGGGGGGGGGGGGTGGGGGGGGATAGGGGGGGGTAGATATAGTTGGTGGTTGTTTGAGTTGTGGGGGGGGGGGGGGTAGGGGGGTGGTTGGAGTTTTGGGTTGGTGGCGTAGGGGGGTTGTGATGTATGGGTGGTTGGGTGAGGGTGGGGGTTGTGAGGGGGGGTTGAGGTTGGATTGGTTTGGTGGGGTATGGGGGTGTGGTGGGGGGGTGGGGGTGGTTGGGTGGGTGGGGGGGGTAGGGGGGTGGAGGTGGTTATGGGGGGGTTTGAAGAGGGGGGGGGGGGTTGAGTTGTTTGTGGATTTTGAGGTGTATGGATTTGGTAGGAGTTTGGTGGGGGGGAGGAGATTTGGTTGGTGGGGGAGGTGTTTGGGATGGAGGTGTAAGGTGGGTGGGTGTTATATGTTATGAGTTTTTGGGTAAGTTATTATATGTGATGTGTTGTTGGTATGTTGGGGTGTAGGGAGGGTGGGGGGGGGGTGTGGGGTTTGGTGGGGGTGGTTTGGGGGGATGTGGTGGGGAGAGGTTGATGTGTGTGTGTGTTGTTTGGGGGGATTGGGGGGGGGATATTTGGTTATATGTTGATGAGTGGGTGAGGGGGTGTTGGTTGGGGATTTAAGGTAGGGGGGTAGGTTGGGGGTTGGGATTATGGGGAAGGGGGGGGAGTGTGGAGGGTGTAATGATTTTGGGTGTTGTTGGGTGTGTGGGATGGGTGGTGTTTTGGTTGTGAGGGTTGTGTGGATTGTAATATATTTTTGTTGGGGATGGTTTTTTGGGTTGGGTGGTTGGGTGGGGGGGGGGTGTTTGTGTATTTTTGTGAGGGTGTGGTAGGTGTGGGAGGTGTGGGGGGTGTGGGGGGTGTATTTGGTGGAAGGTTGTAATGATTTTTGTAGTGTTTTGGTGTTTGAGTTGGGATATGGGTGAGGGTTATGAGATATTTAGTTGTATTATGTTGATGTTGGTGGGTGGGGGTGGTGTGTGAGGGGGGGGGGATATGGGGGGGGTTGGATGGTGGGGGGGGGGGGAGTGGGGTGGTGTGGTGGGTGGGGGGGTTGTGTGGGGGGTGGTGTTTGGTTTGTGTTGTGGATGTAGTAGGGGGGGGAGTGGGTTGTGGTTTTTGAGGGATGTGGGTGTGTGAGGGAGGGTGAGAGGGTAGGTGTAGTGAGGGGGATTTATGTTGGGAGGTTGGGGTAGGGGTGTGGGGTTTATTTGGTTGGTGGGGGGATTTAAGAGGAGGGTTTGTTGTTGATTGGGGGGAGGGTGGGGATGGGTGGATGGGGGATGGGGGAGGGGATTGTGGGGGTTGGTTAGGGGTAGGGGAGAGGTATTGATATATTAAAGTGGTTGGAGAGGGTAAGGGTGTTGAGTTGTGGATTGAATGTTGGGTGGATGTGATGGGGGTGTTGGTTTAGTTTGTTGGTAATATGGGGGTGGTGGTGGTTGGGGGTGGGGGGGTTATTTTGGTTGTGAGTTATGGGTTGGGGGGGGGGGTAGGGTGAGTTAGGGTAGAGGGATAGGGTTGTTGGAGGGTGATTGGGTTTAGTATGGTGGGTTTTATGTTGATTGTTGTGAAGTGATGAGTTTTGGGGTGGGTAATTTTGTGGGGGGGGGGGGGGTTTGGGATGTATGGGGGGGGGGGTGGGGGTTAATGTGGGTTGGGGGTAAGGTGGGGGTATGGTGGTGGGGTTAGGGGTGTGATGGTTTGGTGATGGGGGGGTGTGGGTTGGGGAGGGTGGGGGGGGGGGTTTGGGGATGGGGGGGGGTTTGTTGGTAGAGAGGTATTGTATATAAAGTGGGGAGAAATGTTGATTGTGGAAATGTTATGATGTGAGGGGGTGTTGGAATGTTAGGGAAATGTTGTGGTTGGGAGGGGGGAGGGAATTGGGGGGGGGGGTTGGTTGGGAGGGTATTTTTGAGGGTGAGGGTTTGTGGTGGGATTAGGGAGGTGAGTGGGGTGGAATTTTGTTTTATATGTGGGGGTTAAGTTTTTGTATGTTTTTTTTTATTTGTTATTTTATTTTTGAAATTTAATTTAAATGGGTTATTTTTGAAAGAAGTGACGGGAAGTTTAGTAATTGGAGGGATTGGGGGAGAGGGAAGAAGGTGAGGGATGAAGTTGTAGAGGGATGTTTTGAGGGGTTGAGTAAAGGAGGGTTTATAGGTAATTGGTGGAGTTATGGGTGGAGTGGGGGGAGGGGGGTTTTAAAGGTTGAGATTGGTTAAGGTAGGGGGGGTGGGAAGGGGAAGGATAATGAGTAAGTAATGGGGGAGGGGGGGGGGGGGGGGGGAGGTTTAAGTTTTGGGGTTAGTGGAAGGTGATGGGTTGAATGTTTTAGAGGGGGGGGAGAGGTGTGGGGAGGGTAGGGATTTGAGGGAGGGGGAGGTAGGGGGGTTGTGGGGAGTTTGGTAGTTGAGTTAATGAGTGGTAGGGGGGAAAGAAGTTGGGGAAAAATGTGTGAGGGGTGAGGGGTTATGGGGGTGAGGGGTTTGAGTGTGGGGTTGTGGAGGGGTGGTTTATGAAGGGATAAGTGGAGATTTAGGGTTTGTGTTGTTTAGGGAGGGGGGAGGTTGGTTTAAGGGAATGGATTGGTGTAGAATTGGGGGATTGGGGGGGGGGTTATTTAGGGAGTGAGGGGTGTTAAGTGTGGGGGAGGTGTTGGAATTTAGGAGGGAGAGTTAAGTTGAAATATTTGGGGGGGGTGGGTGTTTTTATATGTTAGGGGGATGGGTTGGAGTTTGAAGAGTTGGTGGGGGTTATTAGATAAGGAAGTTGATTGGTAAAAGGTTTTGGGTGGGGATTTGTTAAGAGGAGTAAGGTTGAGGATGAGTGGATTGAGGGGGGTGTATTTGTGGATTTGTTTCGGGGGGTTTAGTTGGGGTTTGGGGGAATGGGGTTTGATTTGGGGGTATTGGGGTGAGGGAAGTTGGGTTGGGGGGGGGTTGAAGGTGTGAAGTGGAAAGGAAATGATTGGTTTTGGGTGTGGAAAAGGTAGTTTATGAGGAGGGAGGTTAGATTGATAAAGTTATTGAGAATGAGGAAAGTTTGGAGAGGGGAGGGGGTTATTAAATTGGGAAAGGTTTGATTTGATGGAGTGTTGGTAGATTGGGGTTTAAAGGATGGGAGAAGGAGGAAAAGAAGAAGGGGTAGGAAGGGTTTTGAGGGGTATTATGGGAAGTGATGGAATTGGAGGTAGATGTTAAGTTGATGGGAGAATTGGTTATAAGAGTGATAGTGGTTATTGGGTTTGTTGGGTTGAGGATTTTGTGAATGTTAGGAGGTTTTGGTGGGGGAGAGGTGAGGGGAAGTGGGAGGATAGGGGTTAGAGGTAGGGGAGGGGGAGGTAAATTAGGGGTTTGAAGGAGGTAGGAGGAGGGAAGGGGGGGGAGAGGGGGTTTGAGGGAGGAGGGAAGTGAGTAGTTATAATTAGATGTTAGGGGTGAGGTATTGGGGTTGAAGTAGGGGGTTGGTTTTATTTGATGGGGGTGGGGGAAGTTTGTGTGGGTATATTGGGTGGGAGGGAAATGGGAGAGGTGGGATTTGGGTTGTTGGATTAATTGAGGAGGGTTTAGAGGTGGTTAGTGGGTAGAGGAGGTTGGGTAATTTGGGGGAAGAGATGAGTTGGTGTATATAGGAGGGAGGGTGAGATAGATTATTATAATTTATGGGGGTTTTTTTGTGGTGTGATAGTATATATGTTGATAGTGGTTTGTATGATGGGATAAGGTATGTGGATGTGGGTAGAAAGAAGGGTTAAAGAGAGGGGGTTGGAGATAGGGGTATGGATTATAGGGGGATTTTGATATGGGGGATATGAAGGGTTAAACAATGCTTTGTTTTAATTAAACAGTCGGATTCCCTTGTCCGTACCAGTTCTGAGTTGGCTGTTCGTCGCCTAGGGAACGCCGAAGCTTCTACAGCCGTCCACCCAGGACACGCAGCAGTCCGCCCAGCCGTTTCCAGTTGGGTAGACCACCGCAGTCCCGAGCTTCACAGCTGCAGACCCCTAGGCCCAGCCCTCAGAGCCAATCCTTTTCCCGAAGTTACGGATCCATTTTGCCGACTTCCCTTATCTACATTGTTCTATCGACTAGAGGCTGTTCACCTTGGAGACCTGATGCGGTTATGAGTACGACTTGGCAAGATCGGAAATGCTCCCCCAGATTTTCAAGGACCGTCAACGGCGCGCCGGACACCGCGAGAACTGCGGTGCTTTACCAACCTCTGAGCCCTATCTCCGAATGATTCGATTCCAGGGCCTTCGGGTTGTTAAAAAGAAAAGAGAACTCTTCCCAGGGCCGATGCCGATGTCTCCGGGCTCGCTTGCGTTACCGCCAGCCGCCTTGTCCAAGTAAGGGAATCTTAACCCTTTTCCCTTTCGATGGGCAGCGCGAATCGCGCTCTTCACACAGGATTACCCCATCTCTTAGGATCGACTAACCCATGTCCAATTGCTGTTCACATGGAACCTTTCTCCACTTCAGTCTTCAAAGTTCTCATTTGAATATTTGCTACTACCACCAAGATCTGCACTAGATGCCGATTCACCCAGGCTCACGCCAGAGGCTTAGTCTCGACACCCACGCCCTCCTACTCATGGATGCGTCGCACTTGCATCCATGGCCGAGTATAGGTCGCGCGCTTCAGCGCCATCCATTTTCGGGGCTAATTGATTCGGCAGGTGAGTTGTTACACACTCCTTAGCGGATTTCGACTTCCATGACCACCGTCCTGCTGTTTATATCAATCAACACCCTTTGTGGGATCTAGGTTAGCGCGCAGTTTGGCACCTTAACTCGACTATCGGTTCATCCCGCATCGCCAGTTCTGCTTACCAAAAATGGCCCACTTGGAGCTCACATTGAATGCGCCGGTTCAATTAAGCAACCGACACGTCTTACCTATTTAAAGTTTGAGAATAGGTGAAGGATGTTTCATCCCCCGAACCTCTAATCATTCGCTTTACCCGATAAAACTGATCAAGCTCCAGCTATCCTGGGGGAAACTTCGGAGGGAACCAGCTACTAGATGGTTCGATTAGTCTTTCGCCCCTATACCCAAGTCCGAAAAGCGATTTGCACGTCAGCACATCTACG
>BRXU01000071.1:0-137500 GCA_030267565.1 Pleodorina starrii | reverse complement strand
GTCACAACAGCGCCTGCATTTTTTACTTAAATGGTGATTCATGTAATTTTATGCTATCTCAATTGCGCAGGCTCCTCGCAGCGAAAACATAACAACTTGCAAACTTGTGTTCGCCGCTTTCCCCAGCAGTCCACATTCTTACGAGTTCCGGTGCTCAAGACACGGTTGTCATACTACACATGATTCATGTTTAATTTCAGTCGGTGCATACGCTGGATTTTGTTCGGCCCGGTATGTCGCCAGGCACTTTGCTCACCTTGTTCACGTTGGCAAGTCGTCGACCGCCCTGCAAATAATCATTCCTGAGCTTAGGTGTTCGCGTTGGAATAGGCGACTTCGTTGGGGCAACGTCTCTCACGTTTCTGTTCATCGGCAGTAGGTCCCAGCGCCGGACGCGCCTCCTTCCGATGCATCAGCCTGTGCTGATAACCATGGAATTCTGGTCTTCGATACTCCGGACGGCTCTGTCTGCTGATGCAGCTTCGGAACTTCCGGAGCTTCGGTACTTCCAACAACGGCACACGCACCCTTCTCGGTTCCCGTGTAGTATCAAGGGTTTTACGTCTACTGCCCTTGCTACTGCACCGAAACAATTCCGTCTGGCTTGAAGCCAGCAGCTAGCTAGCGCGCAATAAAGCTCGCAATTAATGCTCGCTCTCGTGTTTTAGTGGACCATCGCAAGGGAATTGAAAGTAGGTAACAACCTAACAAGTAAGAAGTAATTGAGGGTTAGGATTGTATGCTTCCCTTGCACGTCCGTCCGAAACCGTGACGAGGAGGATTCCGATGGGAGGCTCGTACACGCTGCACGTACGTAAATTTGCACGCTAAAGGACCGGCGGTTGCCTTCACAGCGACAAAAAGGGCCGTTGGGTTGACGCCTGCCTGACCACTCAGCAGGCGCGGCCCAGCCTGGTATTGAGGGGGCTCCTCCTGGTCCTGCTGTGAGCAGAGGTGTGCGGGCGAATCTTGCCATTTGACGTGTCATGCAGGCCCTCTTGCTGTACTGAACAAGGTGAAGTGAATTATCGGGCGGTGCATTGACGCTCACACGGTGCGTGGGACGCTCTAATGTAACCTGTTCTGGAACACGGCCGTATCCTCATTCACACGCTCGGCCATCTATCTTAGCAGCCCCTGAATGAATATGATAGATGGGTCCTGCCCCCTGCTACGGCGCCACGAATCCTTCTGGCGCTCCTGTACCTCCTCACTTTCGCTTCTGCTCGTATTTACTCGGTTATTTGATGGCCAGACTGCCCCTTCACTATCCTTTGCTGCTGGCCGCATACTGAACAATGTCACGTCAGCGCAGGCGATGACGGAGCTGGCCTCGTTCACTAACGGTGCCGCTACCCGTCACATTGCACCCGGTGCTGAGGGCAGAACCGACGACGGCGTACTACACATCGCTGTCCCTGTGCTGTTATTAGGTGAGGTGATTGTTGCACGCACGTGAGTGTTCGTTCGTTATGGACGGTGGTACTGCGGCTGTCGACTGGTTCAACTTGACCACGTTTGTTTTTCTAGCCGACGCACTCTAGGGTGCAGCAAGGACATGGTGGGACCGTGCGGAACACACTTGCGGGTACAGCAAGTACCTGGCGGGGCGGCCGTGCGGAAAACATATACATTCGACGAGCTGTTCACTGCACTGTTTGCTCGTGCAGCAATCCCTTCCCACAAATTAAACCATTCAAGGCATGCGCTAACCTTGCAAGCTAAACATACGTACAGTATATCATGCGCATGATGAGCAAGGGGGCGTGGGAAGCAATTGTGCAGGGGGCCAGTGGCGGAGTGTGGATCGACATGTTCATTTGCACGCGGGGGCTGTAACGGAAGAAGCAGCACGTGTGCCTGCACTGTGCTTCACTGGACCTTCGGACGGAGTACCCCGCGCTGAAGGGCGAGCAGGACAAGGGCAAGCCGACGGCCATCTCTGAAGTTATTACCCAGGCTGGCGCCGAGGTAAAGTTTGCTTGGCCATCTGCTCTGCGTGGGGCATGTCGTAACACCGGGCTTCAGGCAACATCACGTACGCTGCAAGCACAGCACGAAATGCAGAGAAGTCCAACGTTGCATATGACTAGCTTTGGACAGATTGACCAGGAGACTTTCGTCCCCGTAACCTGATTAATCTCTTAGCGGGCCGTCAGCGTGCACGTGTACTTGCCAAGTGTTCGTCCAACCGATCATCGTTTTACAGTGTTGGCATTTTTCACTGGACGAAAGTTCCGCACATACCGGGTTTGCGAACCCATGGTTACATCTTAGGGTTTGCAGTCATTCCCACTCTGTTGTCGACTTATCATGTCATACCGTATGTCTCTTACTCATCCCCCCTTCTGCATACGAGCTCAGCTGCAATTGGTTCACTTTATTTGGGGCATGCGAGTGTCAGCGTTCTTATACCGCAGCCTACAGCTTTGCTGTCGGAGTATAAGCCTGCCTGCCTCCAGATCATCCGGCTGCTGCTGCTTACAATTGGTGTCGTGACCCCGTGCGACCTTGCATTATCCTGCGGGTCATGCTTCATAACTTTGCTCGTCGAACACCTACCATCTGCATGGAACATGCTATTGTGTGTATGCTGCTGAGTTCGATTGTGATCATCACGAATACTGTTAATCGTTCCATTGGCAAACGCTCATTCTTCCTAAATTACATACGGCTAAGACCTGTAGATAGCGCGCTCAATAGTTACCGGAATATTTTAATAAGCACTCTTTGAACTACGACTTAACGTGTAGCATTTACTCGCAAAAGTGCACACATCACGGACCCCGTGCCATGCACGCACGTGCCCCATACATGTGACCAGTACAATCCCCATAAATCGTGGGGAGGCACGCACATCTTTACCAGTAGGCGGGCTGGATATAATGGCCACCCGGCGGGTGGAGTGAGTGTCAGTCACTAGGTAACACGCTTACCGAGTGATTGGAGCTCGGAACTCTGCTCTCACAATACCCTTGTTCGTTCGTGATGTGGCCTTTCGATCGTTGCTTCCGAAGGCTACTCACATATCAACGTCGTCCACAATCAACACTACGCTTCCGCGAGCAAGGGTAAGTTACGATCCGCTTGCTACACGACCCCGCTATGTCTGTATTGCGGGCGGGACTTCGACGTCAATGAACCTGCTGACGGATAAGATGTTTGCCAAATCGTACGCCTGAGTTCGACCTGACAGAAGTGGTGGCTTGCCTGAAAGCCACACAGCAGCAGACGGCGGACTATTACAAACTCTCCTAACGAGACCTTGCATTCACTAACGAACGGCAAGTTGGCAAAAATAACTGAAGGTTTCCTGAGTGCAACGCTAGAAAACCTAGGTTTTCTGTGAACTTAGAGGAGTTGTGCCCTCATAAGGGCGTTGGTACGGCACATGGTGCCAGTTAAGGAGTCCGTGAAGGCGTGGAGGAGTGATTTTCGGGTTTGTAGCTAGTGTTGTATCACGCGCTGTGCGTATTCTGGACTTCGGAAATTATTCTGTTAATTTCCCTGTCTTTGGCTGTTTCGCTATTACTTTACTGTTACTAACTGATTCCTGGGTACGTCCCGTCTGACTGGGTTCGTAATGTGTCATCTGCGACACTTCGCTGATTGCTGTGTTACAGGGGATATGTGTAAACTGTACACATCTGGGACACTGGTCCCGGCAGACTGTCCTGTTCTGTCCCGATTGGAGTTACTCTGGAGCTACTGGCTGCGGGTCGGGTCGCTGTGACCGCCGTACGCTACAACCGCTCACCCATTGCTTTTAAGCACTCTGCATTTCTCTAATCGGCAGTTCTGACTGCCCCCATGCATTTGGACATTTCTAAAGCTGACAAGAATAGGGTGGTTGCTGCGATGCTGTGGGCATGCAGCAATAAGGCCTTAGCGATAGGCTAAGGCCTTCGCGGTAGGCGGCCCTCACCCGGCCTACCTACCTAATGAAGACGGCTTTCTCGCTTGCAGGTACCCTTTGCGTGTAACGAACGATGATTTCTCATGAAAACACCAAGAAACTGCGCAATTGTTGGATGTGTTCGTTGTGGAGTGTGCATGGTAGAATCTGCTACCGTTGAGCTTTGGCTCCCACGTGATATGCGCATCCACCCAACATTGCATGTATCCATTGCATGTATCTCTGAGTTTCCGTACTGCTCCTTTCGCTGACCACGCCACGCAGCAGGGACGCTGCTGCCTCCTGCCTGAGGAGAATAAGAGACGGAAGAGGAGAATATGTATGTCTTTCGTGTTTTCTGCCATGACATGTATTTTTTGGCTCTGGAGTTTGCATTTGAAAATGCGACACAGTTGCGTTTTTCATCCGCACCGGTTTCTCAATGCCTGTCAGGAAGTGTGACTGGCCAATGTCACGCAAGCCGCCTGGCCGTAGCAGCATCGGCGCCAATCGATGCGCAACCCGGCAGACAGCCCGGCGGTGTGACTGTACCTCATCACATGCAGGGCCAACGGCAACACTTACGTGGGGCAATCCAAGGACCCGCATGCACGCCTCAAGGCGCACGCAAGAACGCCGCCAACGCGTATGCGTGAAGACGCGGCCCGCTATGTCCCCTCTTCCGACAACTTTGACTTGAGCCTGTTAGCGTCCTGCAACATCCCCCGGACAGTCGAACACAGGGAGGAGCACTATATGCGCAAGCACGCCGCGCTGGGGCCCATGGGGTACAACACGCTGAAAGGGGTCCCAAGGAGGTGTGCATCGATCCACGCACGGATTGCCAAAGGCGCCACGCGTGTATAGGCATGGAGCGCATATACGGTATAACTGCGTTGATGGAGTTGGCTGACTTTGCGTCAGTGGCTAGTGGCACTGACTGAACTTGGCCCGGAGCATTTGACGCCACCCGCAATTAATAATTGGCCTACAGCTATAAGCACACAGCATTCTCGCTCCTTGGATCCTATCATATCACGTATACATACTGGTAAAATTGGTGCAAGGTTGTGCAAAAGATACATTTAGTGGTGCATTAGGTCTGGCTCTTTCGGTTAAACATGTGGCCCCGTGCTCGTTCATCAGCAGTACCCACCCCTGTACCCAACGACCTCCCGAACCAAATCCCAGCAAGGACGCCATGCAGGCAAAGGCCGTACGTGGTGCGCGGGAATGCCGTGAAGGCAACCATCACGACAGCAGCGGTAGCCAGACCAGTAACGACTAATAACGCACGCACGCTTGACACTGGTCCAGCAGATTGATTGGAGGGGGGGAGGCTGTGGCGGCAGCAGCAGTCGGGGATGCAGTGCGTGAGGGGATGGATTGGAAGGAGATAGCGAGGGGGAAGGGAGCCACATCGGGTAGACAGAGAATCGAATGATGCAGAGTGTCAGCCACATGCCTCGTCGACAGTATTGCTCGTCATCTACAACATCCACTGCCGCTGCTCTGGTTTGGCCATCGCCACACATGATCATTTTCAAGCACCATCATGTCTAGAATTTGAGTCGGGCCTGTGTTAGATTGCCACTGCACTGTCTGTAACGCGGCGGTTACAATGCCGTACAGATGCCATACAAACGGCTAACATACAGCCTAAGAAAGGCGTCGCACATGGTGCATGCGTGGCTATAGCCAGGAAGTATGGGATGCATGCAGAGGTCCCCATTTGCGGACTCGGCCAGACACACTGCGGCCTCTCACTGCACTCAACTTGGTGGATTTTGCGTTGGTCGCCATATACACTTGTGTACGTGTTGTGCAGTTTGCATGTGCATGTGCAGCATGTTAAGAACCACCCCACAATCACAGCAGAAGCAGTCTGCTGGCAACAACCAGGCAGTACTGAACACGCGTGCATGAAATGGAGAATGCTGAGGCGGCGGACTACACCATTTGCTCCTAGTCCAGGGCATTAGGCCGCCACCGCCACACCGGGCCAACATGCTGGTGTCGCTTGCTTGGATCCAGGGTGACCTACATGCATGCAGTGTCTGGGTCGGCAGCAGCTCCCGTTCGCGAAGGCGCTGACGGTCAGCCCCCGCCCCCACACTCTTCCGTTGTGTGAGTGTTGTCTAGGACCAGCCAGTAGCCGAGGTGTTGATGCCGCCACCACGGTCTGCAATTGCACCATCGTACAGCCTGCAGGGCCCGGTGCCACCAACACTGTCCGTGCCGGCACCGTCATCCAGCCTGCAGGGCGTGGTGCTGCCACAGTCGCCCGTACTGTCGTACAGCTAACAGTGCCCGGTTATGCTGCCGTTGTCTGCATCACTGCCTCCTTTGCTGCGGTCCCCTGCCCCCCGCCGCTCGGCCCTCTTCCACACGAATGCGGGCTAAAATGCAAGTATGTTGCTGCTGCTCCATGCTCCTGCACCAACCTGCGACACGGCATGCACAGACACTGATGGGTGGGGCCATCATCAGGGCACAGTCACCACCAACAGTGCAGCAATGAATGCTGCTAGCTGCTGTCACAGCCACCAGCATCAGGCAGCCGAACCCCACTGTTTTTGTGCCGTGTGTCGCCGGCGCATCAAAAGGCAAGCCTGGCTGTCACCGGCCTTGCCTTACCAGCAAGCTGTGTATATTTGGGCTATCTACATGCGACATACATCACTGATGGCGCAGATGTCAAGGCGGTCATCGTGGTGTGAGCAAGAAAGGCACCATACCGCTGACACCATCACAGTCGGTGCTAGCTGCCTGATGGCGTGCCACCCGCACGCCTGACCACGCCACCGCTGCCCAGGGTAGCTATCTTCTTTTGCTGAGTATCTACGGCCATACATACTCCTGGTTCAGAAGCACTGAGAATATCTGTCAGGATCTGTCTAGGAGGGGACGCCCCTTTTCCCGGCTGAACACGGCCCCGGGAGATATCATGCCCACCTGTGCGGCCGCCGGATTGCACGGCGAAAATTATCTTCAGGTTTCAACATTTTCTTCCGAATATACATTCATATCTGAAGATAGCCACGCTGCCGCTGCGATCGGGACCGGTGCCACATGTGAGTGTGGCGGCACCCGCACGCCTCAGTGCCCCGCGCGGCGCCGCTGCCACCATCGGCGCCACCCAAGATCCTGACAGGGCCGCCGCCACCTGTGGGCACGGCTGCACCACCGCCTCTGTCAGCACCCAGGCGTCCGACTGCTTCCGCCAGTGTGGGTCCCGCACGCCGGACCGCACCACGCACTGATGCCATCAAGCAATGGAAGGCTTCTGTGCTCCTGTCTCCCTAGACATGTAATCTCCTGGCTCTGCCGAAGCTGACGAGCTTGCCGACGGGGTTGTTTTGAGAAAACAAGCGATGCGAGGAGCGGGGAACCAGCTGCCAAGGGCCCTTACACTTCAGGAGAACTCAGTCTACACCCACCAGCCGCGCGCGCGGCCCCCAAAGCCGCCCACCAGCCGAGCGCGCGGCCACCCCACACGAAACCCACACCCCGCGGCGCGACCCCAAACCCGCAACCGTGCACCACCCAGCCGCCGCCGCCGCGGCAAGAACACACCCGAACCCCTACCCCATCGGGGCCGGCGACAACCACACGCCGGGCCGAGGGCCGGCGAAAACCACGGGCGAACCCCCCCTGCCGCGCCACCCACCGCCCAACCACACCCGGTCAAGGACCCCCCCCCCAAGCCCCGCCAAAGGCCGTGAACCGGTGCCCGCGGGCGGGCGACCCGCCGAAGGCCGAGCCGATGGTGGAGGCGTCTGAGCGCGGGAGAGGACATAAGGGCGTGGTGTCGAGTCAGTCGAGGGAGGCGGGCGGGAAACTAACGAAGGAGCGAAAGCATGATAAACGCGCCACTCGATTACAGGTTGTACGACAGTCGCACAGAACCAGACTTGGATGCTGTAAGCAGTAAAGGCTTAGGCCGCGGATGCTCAGGAGCCAGGCTTACACTCCCCCCCCTTAGAGTGAGCCGTCCTCGGCGTCCATGCATGGGGCCTCCCCACCCTCGCAAGGGTTTTACCCGATAGCCAGCGCTTTGACCAGGGATCGAACCGGCGACCTCCCGAGCACGAGGTCGTACGGCATAGGTCTCGATACCAATTGTAAGCAGTAAAGGCTTATCCCGCGGATGCTCAGGAGCCAGGCTTACAGATGCGACGAAGTGTAGCGATCGGAGCCTCTAAGTCAACAATCGGCAGCGTCGTCCACAAGTCCCGGCAGACAGCCAACCTCGTTAGTCTGGCGGGGACCGTGGCTCCTGCCACAGAAGCAGTCCTGTGGTGGTCAGGTGGCAGCTTCTGTGGCGCCCGGCTGGTGGTCGACATCCACCCAGATGGCGGCAGGCAGCCATTCGTTACGTCGTCGTGATGGATGCATGCCAACGCCTCACACAGGATGGTCAGCCCTGCGGGTGTGGCCATATTACACGGGGCACTGAGACGATGAAGCACGTCAGCAAACTGGAGCCCCGCCATCTGCCAGACGTCGACCATACCGTATCAGGGATCCACCATCCACGGCTGGTGATACCGCCGGAAGACCTGCGGTTCCCCGGACTGGGAACAGGTGATGCTGCTGTATGTGTGACAGTCGCAGCATAGCACGGGCGGGCACAACCACTGCCCACGACCGCCGCCACTGAACAAAGGGGTTCCCGGCAGGGACCTTGTTTTGCCCTAAGTGTACTGCTGCTGTCGGGATCACCATGCATGGACACAAGAAGCGGATCAACGTACGTGAAGTCCCGCCCTGCGGGAGACGACAGCAGCAGCCGCTGCATGCAGTCGTCTTCCGCAGCGCCCAGTCATCAACCCACCAGGCAGTGGCGGCTGCTCTGGATGGGCGTTCTGTGTAGAGGTGGTTAGTTCAAGGGCCCCGTGAGGGGGTTGCTCGGGCCGGGCCACATGACACAGCCGTGATGGTGATGCATGTGGCACCGTGGCGTGCATGACGCTTGCCACGCACCCTGCCGAGGTACCTGGTGCCGGAGCTCCCGGTGCAGGCCACAGGGCAGGCGCGGTCGGACCACCGTACATGCGTGCATGCGTGGCCAGTCAGCAAGGGCCGGCGAGCTGCATGCTAGCGTCGTGGGGCCTCAGCACACTGGTAGGAGTACGGGCTAGCTGCCTTTGCCCAGCTTATTCGTGAGCAGTGTACCTGCATGATCGGCTTTTATGGCTGGACACGCACTTGCATTCCCTCCTGTGTTACTTGAGTAACTGCGGCACCAGCAGGCATGCCCAGGGCAGCTCGTCTGTTTGCTTGGGAGCCACGGGATGAGACACACGAGGGCTAAGTGTGGCTGATGCTGCAGGCTGTGGATTCCGGATTGTGCGCGGGCATGATTGATCCATCGACGACGCGAGGGAGGGGTGCTGTGTCGAATGCGTTTAGGGAGCAAGCCGGCTTTCCAGCTGTACCGCAATGGCGTGTGTCATAATACGCACGTCTTCACTGTCTGCAGGGCCTGTCGGGTGCCAGTTGATTGGTTGGCGTTGAGCCTGGGTCTGCCGAAGGGGTTGATGAGGGGCCTCGCTCAGGGGCGTGTGGATGGCCTGCGGTGTTTGATAACGAACTGGGAGTTCAATCAGGGGTCAGTTGTTTCGATTCCCATGTCATGTTGGTCTAGATGTTCTATTGAACATTAGACCCACAGAGTCGTGCGATCGCACTATGTAGCTGTTATCCAGCTCCTCTGTAATTAATTAATGTCATGATGCATGTATCACGTGCTTGGCACAGCAGTGTGACTGATGTGCATGACCCCGACTGTCACACGATGCTCTCAGTGAGTGAGAACCATTGCACGGTTCACAGGTAGGCCTCTTTGCAGTTGACTCGTCCTCAAGCAGTCTTCGCTGCACGGCAAGGTGCGCGCCGTCGAGTGTCTGGCGTTTTCGCCTAGGTTGGAACGCGGCGGTTATTATACCGTACAGTTGCCGTACAAACGGCTAGCATCAAAGCCTAAGAAAGGCGTCGCACAGCATCTCGGCCCCACGACACACGCTGTACCGTGCCAGTCCATCCAGCCTGCCTGACCGTCATCAGCCCGCCAAACGAACCCACCGTTAGTTTATGCACGCACTACGCTCGCTGTGACACGCCGTGACGTTACCAAGGAGGTCGCCCGGTGGTGCAATCATCATCGTATCACCTACCTCCTGTGCCGCCGAGGCGAGACCCTGTCCGCCCGTGCGTGTCCGCCGAGCTGCTCGTCAGGGTGGCTGCCGCCTTCATTATTCCGCCTCACCACCACCCACGCACCCACCCGAGTACCCGCCGGGTAACCTTGCATCGCTCCATTACGTATTACCAGGGACTCACCGTAACACGAACGCCGTTTAAGTTCTTTCCAGACTCCAAAATTCCGCCTCGTCCTTGGCGTGCTTCATTCAAGATTAGTCAGGTGACAGTCCGACATAGGTTGAAACGATCATAATTCGAATGACAGCTTGTATATTGTCCGAACAGCAAACAGTGATTCAGTATTGCTAATGAGGGCAACTTGAATACGTTCTTCAGACATGCATACTTAGTTAGCTGAAGAAGTTCAGGAAATAACCTTCCACAGGAACGAGCGGTTTTTCATTCCCAAACAAGAATCCGTGCGTTCGTTAAGATGTTAGATACAAAGCAGGCTTCAATATCGCTGGGCAGGCCCTGTTTGACCTCAGGACCTAAGGTTCCAGTCTGCGTTGGTCGCCTGTCACGGCGTCATGCTGTCCACAAACGCGGACTTAACTTGGCGCTCCATCAACTGAATATCCCGCGGAAGGCAACTATAACTCCGTGCTCTTCGACCGGAGCGCGCACTACTCCCGAAGGCCTGCTGACGATTGAAGAAGCCAGCTACTCGGAGGCCGCCACGCAAGCCGATGTTCGCTTCATGCATGAGGGCTTGCTTTCGCGCGAGGAGGGCAGTGATTCAGAGCGCGAGTCATGTCCTCGGCAGTTTAACTGGTTCCAGCAGTGGTACCCGGTTGCGTCCCTTGACGCGCTGGACCCCACGAGGCCGCACGCCTTCACCCTGCTGGTGAGTGAGTGAGTGTGCGCAATTCATCCCGGGGGAATGTTCCCTGCTGGTCGCCTTCGGAGCTAGGTTCCTGCAGTAATCCCCTCTCCCCGCCCGCATCCTCCTCCTCCCTCCCCCCTCTGCCCTCAGGGCCAGGACCTGGTTCTGTGGCGGGACGGCACCGGAAGCTGGAGGGCGTTCAAGGATGCGTGCCCGCACAGGTAGGTGGAGGGACAGGGGCGTGGAGGGACAGGGCAGATGCATGCCAGCCTAGCAAGGGGTGTGGCGCGTAGCCGGTATGTCTGGCTTGTTGTGTCGTGTGTGCATTGTGTGCGCCTCCGGGTTCGAAGTGACGAAGCTCGTGTGTCAAGAGGGGCCGGGCCCGCAGCCTCCGTGTACGGAAACCTGCCCCTGGCCCCTCAATCTGCAAAACCTCCTCCCCCTAACCAGGCTCGCCCCGCTGTCCGAGGGTCGAATTGAGAAGGACGGCACCCTCATGTGCGCCTACCACGCGTGGCGCTTTGAAGGCTCCGGAGCGTGTACGGCGCTGCCGTACTGCAGGTGAGCCGGTGGGGTCCGGTGTGAAGTGATGTAGGGTTTAGTTGAGGTAGATGCTGATGTTGCCACCTCACCTTGCCTCTGCTAGCATTGCCAACCACCATCCATTCATACCCTAACCCCCTCACCCGTACCACCTCCCGTTCCCCCCCAAAACCCAACGCCCCTTTTATTCCCTTGGTTGCTCTCCGCAGCCCCGACGACCCCGCGCTCCGCAGTCCCCGCAGTTGCGCGGTGTCGTACCCCTCCCTGCAGCGGGGGGGCCTGCTGTGGGTGTGGGGCGAGGGGGGTCCGGCAGCAGCTGCAGCAGCAGCAGCCAAACAGCCAATGCTGCCGCCCGAGGTGCAGGTGCGTAAGAGCGGGGGTGGGCCGGTGGGAGCGGGCGGGCGTGGGAGCGAGGATGGATGGAGGGGGTGTTTCATAGTGAAAGGTCAGGGACGGGGGGGATGGGCGGGCGGTTGTCACCCTACCCCACCCCACCCCACCCCAGGTACGGTACACTGCGGCGGATTTCCTTTGGGTCATCCTGTTGGTATTGGTGGGGCGCACGACAACCATCGACTCCTCCACATCCACCTATGTACCTGTATGTACGTGGTTAAAGTTGTGCCCCAGCCAGCTGGGAGAGCCGACCGGTGAACGGAGCTGGCGACTGGGGGTCTGCAAGGGTCGTGCAGAGGTTGACACACGCACACGGACAGCCTGCTGCTGCCCCCGGGCATGCAATCGCTGCCAATCCATCTCACCCACCCGCACCCACCCTTCCACCATACACACGCACACGCCCTTGAACCTACCTACGTACGTACACCCACCCGCCCGCCCGCCCAGGACGACGGCAGCCCCGTCCCCGGGGCGAGCTTACTTGGCTGGTCGCATCGGGACCTGCCGTACGGACACGTGTACTTCATTGAAAACGGTGGGTGGGCGCTGGGCGGTCGGGTTGTGGCAATACCTTGAGTACGGCTGGGCGGCCCCCCTCAGCGGGGTTTGTAGGCAGGCGCGGACGGCTCCCTAGCTCTTGACTCAGTTTGCCTTGGCTGGCTCGTATTGGAGCAAGCACGCATATTGCTTCGGAGCGGAGGGAGGGGGCGCTCAGGTCCTACCTGGTGCCCGCCTGGTTGCGGCCGGGATGTACTAGCTAGGGGCACTCGGGACGCCGCCGAGGCCCGGCAAGGCAATCGAAATGCCCGCAGCACATCGTCGTATTAAGGTTCGCAGAACTGGTGTCGAGAGGCGGTACAAGTTATCGTATGCGGAATAGCGCTGACTCCGTCTGAAGAGACCCCTTGCGGCTTAGGCGCATGACGCGACGTCAAGTACGGTACCCACTGCCGCGGCTCACAAGGGCAATGAGGCATGCGGGTCGGGTCAAACGAGCATGGAAGGCGCCCTTTTCGAAGGGGGGTTTCAAGACGTGTCGCGAGATATGGGGCCCATCGACCCCACAGAGAGATGGGGCGGAGATTCGCTCTTCCAGCAGCGCGAGAGGCCTTCCGGAGCTCACTGCTGCTGTTTTGCCCGAACGCATGCACGACCGCCGCCCGCGGCCTTGCTCCCTCAGCCCTCCCTCATCCGCCACCCGGGAGGGAGGGAGCCACCCGGGAGGGAGGGAGAGATCCCTCCCGAAGGATTGCACCCCGAAACTCACACGTAGCCAGCCTGTATGTATCGCCTCTCACGCCGCATCCACACACCCAATAGCTATCTCGCGCACCCTCCCCTCCCTTCCCTTCCCGTTCCCGTGCAGTGGTGGACCCGGCCCACGTGCCAGTCAGCCACCACAACATCGCCGGTGGGCCGGGTCGGGGGGGGGTTACGGCTGGTGTGTGCGTGTGGGGGGATGCGGCTGGGGTTTGGATAGGCGGTGTAGGGGGGTGCTTGCGCGGGTGCGCATATGCAAGTGCGCATGTGTGCACTGGACTGGGGGGCTGTAGGCGTAGGGACCGGCGGCTGAGGGGAGTGTCGGGCCCCGCCCCACCCCACCCAGCCCTCGCCGCAGCGTGTCCCAGGGGTGGCTGGGTGGGTGGGTGGGTGGGTGGGTGGGGTTAGGATGGATGGGCTGGCATGGACAATCGTCCTCGTATCGCATTTCCCCATCACCAATTGGCTGCCTCGTTTGAGGGCGTGGCAATGTGCGTGCGTGACCCCGATAGGTGCTGGAGGTAGTGTGTGCCAGGGAAGGGAAGGGAATGCTCCCACTTTATATTATTGGGGTCTAGTCAACCACCTCTTGCTGCCCACCTCTCCTTACGTGTATCGGCCACCCCATTTCACTCCCATCCCCCACCACCCCCTCTCCCCCCCCCAAAGGTGACCGTTACAAGGACCCCCGGCCCTTCCACGTGGACATAACCCGGCCCGTGTCCCGGGACGGAGGTTTCGAGGTGGGGCATCAACCCGGGGTCCATGGGGCCGGGCTTGGGGCGGGGCGGGGAGCGAGCGGTCACTGTGGGCTGTAGCATCAATTCGGCAATTTCAAACCATCAGGGCTGGAGTAAGGCCCGGCCAGCACGTGCAAACCCTCTCTTCTGGCGGGGTTTTCTTTTCTTGTCGGGCGGGTGGATTGGGTGGGTGGGTGGGGAACCCCTTACCCAGCTGCGGAAGATGGGTGCCTTGATGTTGGACCCCAGCGAGGCGGCTCCACACACGACGTATCGAGAGAGTATCGAGAGGAGGGGCCCGCGTCATGTCACATCTCAGTCCCGGCAGTGCACACATTACGGAGTTTGGCTGCCGGGGCCGAGGCTCGTACACTTGTACGTCGCTGGCCATTGCTTGAAAGTGAGGAGACCACCTTACATGTGGAACAGACAATGGGCTGAGCTGGGTTGGGGAGGGGAGGGAGGGGCATGCGGGTCGGATGACGACGAGACGTGGCTTCGAGCATGCCCTGCCTCACTCTGACGGAGGTCCGGTTCAGGGAGGGAGGCGCAAACCCCTCCATGGGGTGGGTTGTCAGTCCCTTGTCCCCCAACCAGGTACCGGTGTGTATACCCTCTGCCGAATGCCACCGAATGCCGTCGCGAGTGACTTGCTCCGCCCCCCCCCCTCCCTTCCGCCCCCCCCCCCTCCCTCCCCCCTCCCTCCCTTCCGTCCTGCAGATCCGCATCCCGGACCCGGTCAATGACGACGTGGGGGCGGCCACCACCGAGTTCGTGCCGCCGGGTACCGTCAGGTGGGCGGAGGGGATGTACGGCGAGTCGTACGGCGGTACGGGATGCACAGGCGGGCGGGGAGAGGGAGGGGAGGTGTTGGATGGGCTGGGCGAAAATGGTAGTGCTTGCAAGGCAAAGAATTTGTCTGGGGCACCGTCCTGCGGTTCCACTCATACGCCCATCCATTCGTCACTCCTTCCGTCCGTGTGGTGCAGGGAGTGCGGTAGGGTATGTGGCGGTGGGTGCTTGCAGCGTGTGGGGGTAGGGGGGTTGGCAGCTTCCTCAGTGCTGGGCTCTGCGTCCTCTCGCTTTCCCAGCCAGGGCCGGGCTGTGCTGGGAAGGGGCGGTCCCGTGTGTTTGCCCTCCGCACGCACTCCCAGTCTCCCACCCTCCGCGGTCTTTCCCTCGCGTGCTGAGTCCTTACGCCCCTCCCGTCTCGGTGTTACCGCTTTCCGCTGCCCCCCCTCCCTCCGACCCCCACCTGCTTGTTGACCCCTCACCCTACACACACCCCGCTGTGTGTCCCGCCCCCTGCCCCCCCCAATGATTCAGGATTCAGCAGCTGAACAAGAACGGCAGCCGAACAGTGCTGGCGCTGTACAGCACCCCCATAAGGCCCGGATGGATGCGCCTCGTGGGGCAGCAGGTGTGTGTGTGTGGAGAGGGTAATTTGGGATTTGGGACTTGAGGGAGGGCTGAAGGCGGCTGCAGGGGCGAGCGGATACGGGACAGGCAGGCGGGGGGGTGGGGACTTAAGACGGCGAGGACGCGGCTGGGAGCGAGAGTGGCCCCTCCCTGGATGTTGGCGCTGTCCCCGCTGGCCAGCGAGTTGCTGCAACCGCCTCGCGGCTGAGCTGAGCTGACTGCTGCCTCGCCTTGCACCGCCTCGGTCAGGTCCGCTGCTGTTTGTTGCCGGTCATCCCCGGCATGCCTGCCTGGGGCCCCTGCATTCACCCCCTGCATCCAGAACATGCCCTACGCCCCACCCCCTGCCCCATCCATGCAACCTTGACCTGCGCGACCAGCCACCCACCCCCTCTATCCCACGGATGGGTTCAAGCAAGGCTCCCGGCGCCCGCCCCTCACCTCGTTACGTTGACTTGCATACCTGTCTACACCTGTCCACCCACCCGCGCACCTGCCTGCCTGGCTGCCTGCCTGTTCTCAGATCACGGTCCAGCCGCCCGACAGCACGGGTCGCGCCCGGAGCGCAGTGGGGTTCCTGGGGGCCGCCCTGCCGCGCTGGCTGGGCCACGTGCTGGCGGCACTGTTCATGAACCAGGTCAGCGGGGGGGTGGGGTGGGGGGCGGGGGGGGGGGCAGGGGGTGGGGGGGGCGCCACCAGAAGGAACTATAGCACCGCGCTAGGAGGGGGAGGGAGGAAGAGCGATTGTTGTGGTGCTGTCAGGAGAGCGCTGTGCAGGTCGATTTTGATCAGCAGGCGGTGCTGGTGTCGGGTGTTTGAGGGCGGCATGAGGGCTGTTTCTTGGGACATCGAATGGCTGCCCCGTGCTACCTCCGATGCCACTTATTTACCCTTCTCCTCCCTTCGCTCGGCCCTCTTCATTCGCAGGACGCTGTGTTCCTGCACTACCAGGAGCGGGAAGTGAACCGCCAGCAGCAGCAGCAGCAGGTTGCGGCGGGGGCGGGGGCGGCGGTGGGGGGCGCCCCCCCAGGCTCAGGCTCAGGCTCCGGGCCCCCTCCTCCCCCAAAGTACTTCATGCCGGGACAGGCGGACAGGTAGGTGCGGTGAATGGCGGCTGTCGTTCCGCCCTGGCCCTGGCGGCGGCCCTGGCCCTGGCCACGTCATAAGGGTACCCGCGGGTCGCGGTTGTGTGTTAACGTGGGGCCTTCCGGGGCAGGGTTCTCTGACGAGGACCTGGAGGGCTGCAGTCACCGAGGGGGCGCATGTGGGAGGGGGCGGACGAGGTCAAGCTGAGGAAAGAAGAGCCGTCGGCGAGCAGGGTACGGTACCCTTGCCGTCTGCCGTCTGAGAGCAACTTGGCGTTACGGGTCGCGGCCTTCCCCACCACGTGCACGTGCGCGTCTGCCGGCGGCGCTGGCGCCCTGCACCGCCCTCCCCTCACCCCCACTGGTGGTATGCGATGGGTCAAGCCGCGCTTCGGGCTGCAACGTCCGCAGGATTCCCGGTTTCATTCTTAACAATTTTCAAACTCCCCCCCCCCCAACGCACCCCTTGTGTGCGCTTTCCACGTCTCTTACGATGTGATGTCCTGCCCTGCTCTGACCCTCCTCGCCCCACCACCGGCTGTCCAACACATATAGGGGCGTGGTGGCCTGGCGCAACTGGCTGTCCACGTTCGGAGGAGGGGATGTGTCGTACGCGCCGGGTGAGGAAGCGCTACAATTGGCTCATGAGGCGAGGGGCTCATGAGGGAAGAGCTGGGGCGAAGGACGGGAAGTTGTGGGGGGGATGCGGTGGCAGAGAGGGAGGGAGGGAGTTGCAACAGAGTGCTGCACGGTCTACATATCTACCGGTATGTGGGACTGACACACTGCGGGGCTGTCAGACGTGGTTCGTGTGACCTTCCGTGCCAGTGCAGGTGTGTACGTGGTCGGTCGTCTCACCCTCTTTCGGGTTGCCGTGTAGAGCTGCGCGCCCACACTGCCTCTGCCACTGCGCCCGGGGCCCATCCGACGTCCGACTGAGGGCGTCTGCCAGCACCAGCTTCTGCAGGACAGGCTCGCGATCGACCGGATGGGCTACCGGTATGACAGGCGACTGTGGTGCTGGGTAACACCTGGCTTCAGATTTATCCTCTCCCCCGCACCGCCTCCCCGGCCCCGGATCATCCCTCAGGCACTCCCCCGCTTGGGCCCCCCGAGCGCGACCGGTCCAAGCTGTTTGACACCTGGAACACGCACACCCGCCACTGCTCCATCTGCCTCACTGCGCTCAAGAGGATCAGGGCGGCGCGCGCTGTGGCGGCGGTGGTGGGGCTGGCGGCGGCGGCCCTGGCGTTCGGGGCCGTGGTGGCAAGGGCGGCCGCAGTGGCCAGTGCTGCTGCGGCGGCGGCGGCGGGGTCGGGCACCGCCGGCGTGTCCCTGTCTGCTGTGCTCCAGTCGGCTTCCCCGCTGCTGCTGTCCTGGCAGGGCCTTGCGACGGTAGCCGTGGGGGTGGTGGCGGCGGTGGTGGTCTGGCTGGGCGCCAAGCTGGAGCAGCTCATGCACACCTACCACTACTCGCACGCGGACAACCACTGACGACAACGGCCGAGTGACAGCGAGAAGAGCGGAGTACGGATGAGGGACTATGAGCTGTAGGAGGGAGAGAATGGGCGCCAGGACGCGGGAGAGTGTGGGAGAGAGGGACAGGCGCCCGGTTGGCGGGGGGCGCACCACTGCATTGCGATGTTTGATGATGTGAGGGTAGGTCCGCCTTGCATGGAGCAGGTCAAGCAGCGTTGCCCCCGAGTCGCCGCGAGATTGCTTCTAGATAAGGATTCGCAAGCATACCACTGATCGCTTCGTAATCGCGTCGTACCTTGGCTCCAATGTGAAAGTGGGCGCTCGTGGCGTCCCGTGCGTTGTGTTGCCGCCCTCTGACGCCGACCGATCAATCAATGATTGGGCTGTACAGAGAGGACGAGGGCGGCTGAGCACTGTATGGGCGGTATCGAGACCCACCGTGTGAAGAATCTGTACTGCTCGCACCATGAGGTGTCGGGTCGGGATGGCGGGGGGCCCTTGACATTCGCTTTTTCGGCCCGTGCCTAGGGGACGCCAGAAAGCTGCGTCCATCACATGATGTATTGGATGCGCTGGCGGCGTGTAGCCTCTTGAGTGCGCATTTGTCAGCTCAGCTGCTGCAATCACAGCTGCATTCACTCCTTTCCCGTTACGTGTCTGTCTTTGTGCGCACACATGTGTATTCGTACGCATCTGCCACTGCGTTGGTTGGCTTGGTGTGCAGCATCTGCACAATTGTCACGTGGTTGCTTTTCGCCTTGTACAGCATGTCTGTGAGACCCACGCGGTGTGTGAGTGCGTGACGAGTGCTGGGTGTATGGGGCGAGTTGCATGCATGGGTAGGTCAAGGGGCAATTGTTGGTCTACCAGTGGGCTCGCGACCCGTGCAAAGGGCCATTCGGAGGGTAGAGTCAGCGGCCCAGCGGGGAGGTCAGTGCGGCAGGTAGAAGTCTGTGGCCGAACTGAAGAGCGGCAACATGGCCACAGCTCTTTCCGTGCCTGTAAGGTATCAGATATGCTTCGAATGTGTCGCTGGGTCAGTCCGCCACCGTCACCTTGGGTCCATCACTGCGGTTTGATAGTTCTTACCCGCGGGCGCCAGTGGTGTCGTGCAAACCTTGAACGCGAGCAGTTTATTGCCGCGTGCCTGGTAGCGGCCGTGTCGATACCGAGCAAGCCGGCGACAAGGCATGTCCTTCCACTTCGACCACACAAGCTCAATGGGCGGAGAGGCTGGGGGCGAGTATCCAGGCCCGTTCCAGGCCCCCCACAGCCCCAAGCCCCTTCATGGAGCGAGCATGTACAGCGCACTTAAAATGAGACAACGTTCTTCAAGTCAAAATTCCCCATTCAAATTCTGCTTTGGATGTTGCCATCCGACGTCTCGACCGGGTCCCCATTCGCAGCCGCTGCTGTTGGCCCCGACATGGACCGCCTCAGCAAGCAATAAGTTCATTTCGCCACGCACGGGTTCATTCAGTGCATCGTCACGGGTTCATTCAGTGCATCGTCCATTCCGCCATTCCACCCCCGCCGGCCATTCTTCGGTCTTCCACATCGCAACACGGTACGGAACTAAGCACAGCTGCCTGCCGAACCGGTCGGGGGCTCCACACCGGTATCTCACGCCTTCCGACTCCGCTTCCCAGCCTTGCCGCCCTTGACGCCCCCACCACCGCCACCGCCGCCGCCCCGTCCGTCCGCGCAGCCAACACCACCAGGGCCGCCTTCCCCGACCCCAACCTCGTCCCCGAGCCCCACCCCCTCCCCGGCTTCTCCTTCTCCGGGAGCAGCGCCGCCCTTCCGGCTGGAGGGCGAGGAGGCCTTGCACCGCTTGCCGCGTCGGTTCGGAGCACCGTCCTGCCGCGCCACTGCCCCCCCCTCAGCCCCAGCCGCCGCCGCCTCCTGCACACTGCTGCTCAGGGGGTCGCGCCAGTGGTCCAGCACCTGGCGGTAGCTGGCCACGTAGCGCCGAGAGCCCGCCAGAGCCAGCGCCCAGCCCCCGGGGCCCACACCCCTCGGTCGCCCGCCTGCTCGCCGGGTCAGATTTGGCGGGGTTGGGTTGGGATGGGCAGTTAACGAGGTGTAAGGTGGGCGAGTGGCGGATATGCGCCCCCAGCATTGGTCACGACAGATGGGCGCCTGACGTAAGGACATAAGGACGTACTGTGGCATGAGGTTATGCCACCCATCCAGCGTATCGTGACAGCGTTTGGCAGGTTGGCACTGGCAGCGTGTCGGTGCGGGTCGGGTCGGGGAGCCTGAGGCAGCACGCCAGGCAGCAGCCTGAGCCTGCACACCAGGCTGCGGCCAGGCTGCGGCCAACCCGGGCTGTGCGCGGCTCGGACCGATGCCAGCCAGTTCCGCACAGCGGGACAAAGCAAGAAAGCTGCGGGTGCCGTACTGTTCCTGCGGAAACTCCACTACAGCAAAATCGCCTCCACTGGCCGCATCACATCACATCGCATCACCCATCATCATCATCATTATCATCAGGCACATTGCCAGCAGGCCGCCACACCGGTCAGGCCCTCCGTACTCACCCTCAGCCTCAGCGTCCGCTCCCAGCTCTGGTTGCGCCTCCATGTCCACCTCCATCTCCTCCATCTCTTCCTCCTCCTCCTGCCCCTCCCGGGCAGCCAGGCGCTTGGTCGCCTCCGTCAGCTCCCTCCGCAGCAGCTTCCTGCAGCACACCCACCAGACCCACCCCGGAGCACGGACGGTGAGGAGTGCGCACGTGACGTGAGGGGCAGCCGAGGAAGCGCACCATCCATTGGCCAACCGGTGGGTCAACCGGTCAGTCGGTCAATACGTCGGATCCGTCGGCGGCGAACAGGGGAGCGACCCTCGCACAACCCCGCCCCGCCCCGCCCTGCCGACAGTCCCGGATCGCAGACCGGGCCAGCTTCTGGTGCCCCCCTGCAACTCAGCGGCGAGGGCTGTGATCCGGACCCGGATCCGGATCCGGGCGGGGCCGGTGCCTTACCACCGCTCGGCTGAGGCCTCAGCATGCACCCCCCAACCGTGAGAGGCACCTCATGGCGGGGGGGAGGGGGGCGGTGCTACCCCTATGCCAAGTCCTGCGTTACGAGACATGCAACCCGCACAACCAATCATGCCCGCCAGTCCCAACCCCACCTGGCGGCCTTGGCAGTTGCGCTGCCGGTCGGCAGGTCCCCCAGCAGTGACACCGCCCGGCGAGCAGTGGCCAGCAGCGCAGCGCCCTCCGCCTCCGCCTCCAACTGGGCAGACCCAGGGGCGCGAGGGCCGCCAACGGCACCGACACTGGCGGCGTCTGGCGAGCCCGCCCCCGCCGATGTCCCAGCAGGATCCGCGTCGACGTCAGCGTCAGCGTCAGCGTCAGGCCCCCCGAGTCTCCCCGGCACCACCGCCACCGCCTCTGCCAGCCGCTGCAGCTCAGCCCACGCCTCACCTCCCGCTGCCGTTGTCGCTGCGGCCTTCCCCTTACGACTGCCCATGCTGTGGCCCCTCTCCCGCCGCCGCTCCCGCTCCTGTCCCTGCTCGGCCGGCAGCAGCATCAGGAGCAGCGCAGCGGTCGCCAGGCGGGCTCCGCGGCCGGCTGCGGGTCGGGGGGGGGGGGGGTCGGGGGACTAGGGCTCAGTGTCTCGGTCAAAGATTCGGGAGCGTCCGGTGGGGGCGGCTGGCTACCTGACGGCCCTCGCCACCATTGGGGATGGCGGGGGTGCCGCGGCGCCCTGGCCTGTGGGGGATGCGTCCAGAGGGTGGTCCCACGTGGCAGTGCCGGGTAGGTGGGTTGGCTCCGGGCTGGGTGGGTCGGCCCACCCGCCCTGGCCCCACTGGATCGAGCGCCACATGAGTCGCCACCCCATTGGCCCCCACATTCCCCACAACTGCTGCTTCCCCTGCCCTCACTCCCTCCCCTCCCCTCCCATCCCCTGCGCGGCTTATGCCTCGTGTCTTGCTCGTGTTCACATGGAGGGGCACCCGCCAGCAACGGTCACCGACACGGACACGGACACCGACACCTGTATCGCCTCAGGGTGCCCAGCCCAGCCCAGGGAGGGCGCTCAGTACAGAGGCGCTCCGGAACCATCCGAGACCCCTCCTGAGGCCGGATGTGCCTCCATGCAGCCCCCACGCACCAAGCGCTGAGCACCCCTTCCCCCTCCTCCCTTCCCTCCCCCCCCCGGACCGGACCTGACCTGACCTGGCCCCAGGTAGTGCTGACTGCCCAGCCCCAGCCGCCCCGCCAGAGCCAGCTTGAGCTCCCGCCCCGGGTCGTCATCCGCGGGGAGCAGCTCCAGGCCGTGAGCCGGGCAGCACAGAGGGACACACCCGCCGGTGCCGCCAGGGCTAGTAGGGCCGCCCTCGCCATCAGCGGCAGCGGCAGCAGCGGCGGCAGCGACGTCGGCCCACACGTCACCTTGCGGGTTCGCCACCGGAACCTGAACCTGCACCGGAGCTTGCACCTGCAGCAGCCGAGTGGCTGGCGCCAGCGGCTCGGGGCCGTAGCGGGCCATGACTGCATCGGCCTCGCGGCTTCCCGGCAGCAGGCAGGCGGGGTGCAGCAGCAGGCCGGAGGGCAGGGGGCAGGCGGCGTTGACCACCAGCACACCCGCACCCGCACCCGGAGTGGGCTCCGAGGGGCTCCAGGGCCGGGTGCTGCCCGGGGAGCTGCTGAGCCACTCCAGCCGCAGGGCCGATGCCACCAGCTCCTGAGCGGCCGGTGGGGGAGGGACAGGGAGGAGGGGGAGCGGGGGGGGGGGGGAACCAGGAGCAACATAGCTTAGCCCTATGTCAAGCAACGCAACGCTGTTTGGTTTGAGGCTCTCCCGCCTCTCCCGCCCTGCCCCCTCTCCCCGCTCTCCCCCCTCTCCCGCTCTCCCGCCTCTCCCGCCTCTCCCGCCCTCCCGCCCGCCCGCCTGCCATCCTCGCATGCGGCACTGCGTGTGCGTGTTTGTGCAAGCGACGAGTGCCGGCGGGGCAGTGCGTTCCTCTGATTGGGGTTGGCGGGTTGGTGATGGCCGAACTGAAAACACGCGGTTGGGCGTCAGGCTGCGTACGTACCGATGTACGAACGGGTGGGTGCACGGGTGGATAGGTGCACGGGCGGATGCACGGGCGGATGCACGGGCGCTACGTAAACGGGGGATGCAGGCAATCAACCAGTCAGCCGACAGCAGCGCTATTGCCCCGCGCTGCCGCAACAGGTTGGACTGCAGCGGGTGCCGTACTCAGCCCGCTCGCTTGCCGACTGGATGCGCCGGGGGCCGATGGAGGGGTAGCTCGGGTGCAGGCGACGACCCCCCCTCTCTCCACCCCCACCTGCGGCAGGGCCCACAGCAGGGGCGCCACCAGCCGAATCCGCTGCCTCTGCCGCTGCCTGCGCCCCCCCTGATGTAGATGTAGATGTGGGTGGGGCTGTGGGAGGGGGAGGGGGAGGGGGAGAGACTGCTGGTCCCCGCCCGTGTCCATGGGCGCCGCCATGGGCACCTCCTTCTCGCCCCCTGCTGCCCCTTTCCCCTCCTCCCCCATCTCCCCCTCCCCCATCTCCCCCTCCAGCTCCAGCTCCACGCTGCATCGCTCCACCACCTCCCGGGCCCAGCAGTAGAGCCAAAAGGCCGCCCGGGGTGGGGCCGACAGGAAGGAGCCGACTGACACCGCCGGGGACACCTCGCTCTCTGCCCCGACCTCGACGAGCGGCGAAGACGAGGCCGGGGAAGTGCCGGATGGGTGCATGGGCCCGCTGGACATGGAGGTGGGGGCGGAGGTGGGGGTGGGGTTGGAGGTGGACAAGGAGGCGGCGAGGGACGGCAGGCGCCGGCGGAAGGCGTTGAAGTCGTCCTGCGGGTGCGGAGTAACCAGCGGGGGAGATAGGGAGGTGGGGAGCTTGGAACTGGTGCGCCGGGAACCTGGGGTTAAGGAGCTGCGTGGAGTGAGTGAGTGAGTGAGTGAGTGAGTGAGTGAGTGAGTGAGTGAGTGAGGGCACGGATCTCGCCCCCAGCAGCAGCAGCTGCAGTGAGGGCCGCAGCCGCAACCGCACACACATACACTCGCAGCCAGGGACGAGGCACGTTGACGCCGGTAAGGTGTGGCCGATAGTTGACCAGGAGCCCATGCAGCCCCGGGTGGCATCAGAGCGCCCCCATCCCCGGACAGCCGCCCGGACCCGGCTCGGCCCCGTCAGGTGCGGGTGCGGGTGCAAGTGCGTGTGCGGGTTCAGCAGCACATGCCAGGCAGGAGCCGTTGTAACGTATGTGCGGGGGAGGTACGGGTTGGGTCGGTGGGGCTCCTGGTGGGCCGCATACGGTTCGGGCGCCTGGGCCCCCTCGGATACGCTCCCGGGTACCGGGTAATGGCTGCCGCCACAAAGAGCCCAATACACCCCCCCCCTCACTGGTTGGCCCACATCGGGATGCATCCAATCTTGTCGTGTGCCCCTTAAGAGGAGGTGGTGTTGCCCTGCCCTGTCCTGTCCTGTCTTGTCCTGCCCCGTCCCGAATGCAAACAGGACATGGCAGCACCATCCCAGCAGAAGGGGCACTTGACTGCCTCGTTTCCGACGACTCTCAGGATCCAGCTACAGTCGTGAGGTCACGGATAGACCTTGGGCCCGCACCCCGCCTCACGCCCTCTACCCACCCCTTCATACGCCCGCCCCGCCCCCCTCAGCGCCCCGGACGCCCCCGCCCTCCCCACCGACTTTAACCTCTCCCAGCCCCCCTCCCAGCCCCCCTCCCAGCCCCCCCCCTCCCAGCCCCACCTGGAGCTCCACCGCCGCCGCCTCGTACTCGGATCCCGCGGGAGTGCCCTGCACGGTGCCAGTGTGCGTGGTCGTGAGTGCGTGGGCGGGGGGTTGGGTGGGTGGGTGCACCCAACCTGCTTCAGCCAGGCGAGTCATCCAGGCGGCTGCAGTTGGGCAGGTGGCTGGGGAGCGATCCCTCCCACCACCCAGACGCGTATCACCCCGCCCACCTGACCCCTTACCCACCCACCTGAACCCTGGCAACCCCGCCCACCTGCCCACCTCGCCAACATCCCGCCCCCGCCCCCCTCCCAGGACCCCGTGTCTACCCGCCCCCCCCCCCACCTCGAGTAGCGCCAGGCAGCGGCCGCCCCACCAGCCGCCATCCCGGGATGCCGCCCCTGCCCCTCCCTGAGGCCTCCCGGTGGCGCCACCGTCACCATCACCATCACCATCACCATCGACATCCACCTCCACCGGGGTCGGCATCATCAGCCGCACCGCCGGTTGGGGCGCCACATGGCGGAGCAGCTGCCGCAGCAGAGGGCCGGGGCCGTGTGGTGCGGGGCTGGGCGGGGCCGCCGCCTTGCCGGCACGGACCGACACCTCCTCTCCGCGCATTTGCTGCTGTGTCTGCGCCTGCACCGGTGTGGGAGCTGAGTCCGACCCCGACCCACACCCCGATGGCCGCATCTGCAGAGGGGTGCGCAGCGCCTCCCCCGCCCCCAACAGCACCAGCCGAGCAGTGAGTTGGTCGGCGGTGGTGGCGAGCAGGCAGTGGTGCAGCGGCAGTCGCATCAGCGCCTCCCCCGCCTCCACGGAGCGACGTGTCCGCACAGCCGCCGTGATAGGCAGGGGGGCAGGGGGGGGTGGGGGTGGGGGTGGGGGTGGCGCCGAGCCGCACCCACTTGCCCCTCCGCTGCAACCCGATGCCTCCAACGGGCGGCCGCTTGCGTTGGCCCGGCCCCCGGCTCTGGCTCCGGAACCTGCTGCGGCCGGCTCCCCCCTCGCTCGCTCCGTCCGAACCCCCCTCGGCAGCATCAGCAGCTCCAGGGGGGCCTCATCACCCCACCCGCTGCCGCTGCCGCTGCTGCTCCCACCGCTGGGAAGATGCTGGATAGCGCCGGCGGCGGGCGGGGGTGGGGGCGGGGTTGGGGGTGGGGATGTGCCACGTGGGCGGGCCTCCGAGAGGAGAAGGGCGGACTGGGCGGTAGGTGCACAGGTGCTCTGGGACAAGGGGGAACAAGCCAGGGGGGCGGGGTAGGAGGGGGGAGGAGGGAACAAGCAGCTGGGAGCAGAAGGGGAGGAGGTCCGAGGTCGGCTGGCAGCCGAGGCGACTGGACTGGACTGGACTGGACGGTGCACTCGTCAGACGGGGCACCGTGGCCCGGGGGGATGGGGGGGATGGCTGCCCACATACACATACACACACACATTCGATACAACGCAACTCACGCAATGCGGCTCACAACGCAACCCCTCAGCGCACTTCCCCCTCCCACCCGGGCCCCCCCCTCACCCCCCCCCAAGGTCCGCCCACCTGGATGAGTGCCCCCATCCGCTCCCTCGCCGCCCTCAGAGCCGCCGTCAGCACCGCCCGCTGCCCGTTGACCACCGCCAGCGCCAGCCGGGAGTGCAGACCCACACCCAGCTGCTGGGCAGCTGCCGCCTGGGTCGCACCCCACCGCGACAGCGCTGCCACTGCTGGGGAAGGGGAAGGGGACATGGATGGGGGAGCCGAAGGGGGGGCCGAAGGGGGAGGCGGCGCATCGCGACCGTGTCCGTGCCCATGTCCGTCAGCCGCAAGGGCGCTGCCACCGGCGGAGGCAGACGCAACCCCGGGCCCCGGGCTGGCCCCGCCGCTGCCCCCGCCGCTGCCGCTGTCACTGCCGCCCTCCCTGCCCGCTGTCATCCAGTCGGTCGGCAGCAGCAGCTGAGGCCGGGGAAGGGGCTGGGGCTGCGGAGACCCGGACGGCGCGGGGGGGCCACAGCGGTCGCTGGTCCCCGGCTCGGGACCTGGGCTTCGCTGCTGCTGCTGCTGCTGTGGCTCCAGTCCCAGGATGTCGTACACCTCTTGGTCGCTGCTGACCATGGCCGCCAGCCGGCCCTCCAGCTCGCGCACCAGGGTCCCCAGCACACGCAGCTCCGAAACCGTGTCGTACGGCTGCAGCAGCTCCATCAGCGCGTTGCTGCGGGCGGAGGCGGGTGGACCGAGAGTTGTCGGGTCCGCTGATGGCGCCACCGCCACCGCCACCGCCGGCGTGTTGAGGGTGAGGGCATCGGAGGCGGCGAAGTAGAGGCGGGGCCCCGAGGACAGGGCGACCCGGGTCGCCTGGAGAGGGGGTATGGGGGGGGCGGCCAGGAAATGAGGGCGATGTGACGTGATGTGACGTGACGTGGTGTGGCGTGTTAAGGGAACGCACGAATGGTGGTTGTTGGCAGCGGCAGTCGTTTCACCAGGCCCCGACGTGCCAACCCAGGCCACCACACCGGGCTGGTTTCAACGACCTGGCTGTTGCGAGGTGGGGTGGGGTGAGGTGGAGTGAGGTGAGGGTGTGCCAACACCAACACAGCCCTCTTCCATGCTCTCTCCACCAGCAGTCCCGGCCCCCTGCCAGCCCCCTGTCGGCCGGCTCCTGAAATGTACCGCACCGCACCGCACTGCATGGCATGGGCATGTTCCCCCGGCAACTAGCGTACTGCCCTCTCCCCCCCCCCCGAGTACGCCCAGCTATGGCCCCTACGAACTCATTCCCCACGCTCACCCACTTCCCCGCTCACCTACTTCTCCGCTCACCCACTTCTCCGCTCCCCCCCGGTTGGTTTCTCCCCGGCTCAGCTCCCCGCCCCACTCCTGCACCCACCCCACCCCCTCCTGTTCCCTCCCACCCCACCTGCATCCATCACCCCACGGGCCCGTCCTCCGCCCCCTCTTACTTGCATCAGCTGCTCCGGCAGCGGTTCCTCCAATGTCAGTCTCAGCTCCCCGGGCAGCCCCGCAGCAGCCGCCACCAGCAGCCGCTGAACAGCCTCAGCAGCGGACTGCAGCCCCTCACCGTCCTCCACCCCCTCCACCGCCTCCACCGCCCCGGCGCCCTCCAACTGCATGGCCTCCCCGGAGAGATCCGCTGCACAGCCGCCTCCACCCCCGGGCCCGCCTCCACCCAGGCCGCCTCCACGCGCTCCCGCTCTCCCCCTCCCGCTTGCAATGCTCATGGTCACGTATTCCCGGGTGTTGGGCCATATCGCGAATCCGTATGCCAGCAGCAGCTCCTGGTTGTCTTTGGAGCCGTAGTGGTTGCACAGCACGGAGCCCTGAGGGGGGGGAGGGGGAGGGGGAGAGGGGGGGGTGAAGGAATGGATCATGAGGGAGGGGGAAGGAGGGACAACCTGGCGACCACCCGCACACACACACACACACACACACCCGACGTGACTTGACAGGACATCAGCGACCTAATGTGACATTTGACATTTGGCGTCGTGTCAAGTACGGGACGAGGGACGAAGGACGAGGCGGGTGTGTGTGTCGGGTGCCATTTCGGGCGAATGGCCGGAAAGGGAGGGGACGGGGAGGGGCGGGAAGGGAAGGGAACGGAGGCACGCATCCCTCCATCCACCCAGGCCCCCGGGCAACCCGGCGACCCAACGGCCCTCATCGGTGCCGCCATGATGGGTGGGTGGGTGGGCTGTACAGGCGGGGAATGATGGCCCACAGCCAAAGCTGCGATGCTTCACACAGGACTGACGGACTGACGGACTGGCCCACACACCCCACACGTCCGGTCGCACCGGCACCCCTCCCCCGCCTCCTTTCCTTCATGCATCCACCCCCCATTGCAACGAGCCCGTGTAACGAACCCCACAACGGGCGGCTGCACAGCGAACGTGAGCTGAGCTCAGCTGACCTGACCCAGCGCAGGTGCCCACCTCGCTGCGCACCTCATCCGCTGCATACCGATACAGCTGCATTTCCGGTGGTGCGGGGCGGGGCGGAGCGGGGCGGAACGGAGCGGCCCGCGCCGGGGAAGCCTCACATCCGCACACCGTGTCGCGTGATATGCTGAGCTGTGTTTGTCGGGTGGCAGTTAACCCGTTTCCCCCTGCCCCCCCTGTCCCCTAACCACAGCACCCAGCCCGACCCCCCAACCCCGACCGCCACTGTCTCAGCCGCCCATTTTTGATCACTCATCACTCGGCCCCCAGGACCCCAGGCCCCCGGGACCCCACATTCGCTGCACCCCCACCTCCACACCCATATCGACACCCCTACGTAATACTTGCCCCCCCCCCACCTGCTGCACGGCCTCCCTGCGCATCCACACGAACTCGTCCCTCCCCTCCGGCCCCGTGTGCCACACCGCCGAGCAGCCCTCCGAGTGGTCGATCATATCCAGAACTGAGCACCGGGGGGAGGGGGGGGGAAGAGGGGGGCGGCGGGGAGGGCGGCAGGCAGGGGGAATGGATGCGTCGACCCCCCGGGTTTGGCGCCCAGGGATGCGGATGCCGCCCTGGTTGGGGTGCCACGTGCAGCGTGAGGGGGGCTGCCAGCGGATGGCCACGTCAGCCAGGGCTGCCACTACCGCCCACTAACGGTTGTTTACGACACAACCTGAAAACTCGGCCCTGTCAGCGCCCAAACATCCGCCCCGCTGGCAAGCAGGGCAAGACACTCCAGCGACTGCCCCCGTATCCATCCACCCCCCGCCCACCAGCCAGTCGAACCACCCACCCACCCACCCACCTGGCACCTGGCACACCTCCAGCCGCCGCTCCGGCTCCCGCCTCCGCCCCATCCCGGCTGCTCCCTCTCCCGCTCCCTCTCCCGCCTCCGCCTCAGCCGCCGTTAGCTCGGTGCCCGGACCCGGAACATCATCCCCCCAGCCTCCGCCGCTACCTCCGCCCCCGCGTACGAGTCCCCTGACGGTGAAGGAGCGGGACCACACCGCCGACCGGGCCCAGCGGGCGGCCTCCAGGCTGCAAGGCCAACCGGACAGGAGGGGGTCGGGGACGGGGCTGCGGTCGCCTCCCTCGCCCCCAGCCTCCTTCGCTACCCCCTCCGCCTCCCCCTCCCCCTCCGCCTCCCTCCGCAGCCCCGCGTGTATCTCCGCCAGCCGCCTCATCGCCGCCGCCAGTCTGCTCAGCCCCGGAGTGTAGGCAGCCACGGCGCGGGCGAGGCGGGTGCCGCGGAGCAGCTCCAGGGAGGGGGCCGCCCACCAGGCGGGGTCGTCGTAGGTGGGCGGCAGGATGTCGATGTACGGCGCCCAGGCGGATTGCGGCCCTCGCGCCCTCTCAACGATCAGCGCCATGCACAGCAGCTCCCGGTCGCTCAGTCCGCCGGCGTCCCAGTACGAGTGGGGGACGGATCCAGACACAACAGCACCGCCAGGGGACGGAGCCGCACCCGCGCCAACTCCACCGGTGCTGGTGCTCTGCGGGGCCGCGGCCGCTCGGGCCGTTGGGGCCATTTCGGCTCGCAGCGCCCGGAAGGCCGGTCCGTACACGGGGTCGGACAGTGCTGTGCCGGCGTGCATGAGTAGCTGCTGTGGCAGAATGATGATGGGCTCCAGGGGGGAGATGGGGGCGGCCGCCAGGAAGCGCCGAGGATCGGCGGGGTCCAGCGCGAGCTTGGGCGCCACGGCGCCGCGCGCGGCCGCCCATCGCAGCAGCCGGGCCAGCGGCTCGTGCTCCGGGCTGGGCGGCGACGAAACGCTGGAATGCAGGCATGCTTGTGCGGCACTGTCTTGCGAAGACATACTGGCCTATCTGGGCAAAGGGTGGACCTGCTGCGAACGCATACCAACTGTCATCGTCAGTCAATGGAATCGATTTGTCCGAGGCATGAACCTGCAACTTCTTAATCAGCATCCAACATATATCCCTATTTCATGTTTGACACTGATTCGCTTACAACAAGCCATGAAGCCGTCAGCTGGATTCGGAGCTGCAAACAAAGGCGCTGTTTTGCATACATCAGTGACCAGACCTGTAAGCTGAAATTCCTAGCTAAAAAAACGGGACCAAGCTGCAAAAATGGTAGTCCGCCTCTTTGTCGGCGGCCTGCCGCGCGACATTTCTGCCGCCGACTTGCGTTCCCGTTTCAGTCCCTTCGGCAAGGTTGAGGCGATTGAAATTGTACCTCAGAAACAGGAGGAAGCTTCCGTTACGATCACCCCAAGCGGCGGGGCTACCGCGACTTGCAGGGGCTTCGCGTACGTCGAGCTGGAGCCCAAGGTAAATGCTGAGAACGTCCAATCGTCGTCTTGTACATGGGTTTAATTGGATTGGACTATCTTCTGGATCCGTGTTGGGCCTCCTTGCCATTTCGACGGCCATGCATGAAGCCTTCCCTCTGTCTTCGCACCTTTCCTCAGGACGACATCTCCGTGCACAAGTGCCTCAGTGTGTACAATCATAGCAAATGGCGTGGGAATGTTCTCCGCGTCGAGCTGGCCAAACCCAGCTACCTGGCCCGGCTGCACGTGGAGTGGCAGGAGCAGGTGCTCCAGGAGGAGCAGCAACTGCGGAGGCTGCAGCAGCGGGAGCAGGAGCAGCAGCCTGGCCCTGCAAACTGGTTCGCAGCGGCACCTGCAGCGAAGACGACTGTCACCAAGGCCGCCGCACCGCCCGTCCGCGTCTCCCCACCGGCCGTGTCGGCTGCATCTCTGGCGGCGGCCGCCGCGGCTGCCGAGGCCGCCGCCGCTAAGCGCGCCAAGGCTGCGGCGCGATCCTCTCGGCCTGTCGGCCCCGTGCCCCCGCCTGCGCCTGCCGACCTGTCTCAGCCGCTGCAGCTGGCCAACCCCCTCAGCCGCCATCGGCCCATCCAGGTGGACCTGGCCCAGCCCGCCCAGCCCCCCCGGCGGTCCTTCCCCGCCGTACCCTCGCTGCCGTTGTCTCGTCTGGACTGGCAGCGGGACGACGACTTCAATGAACCGCTGGGGCAGCTGGAGGAGAAGGAGGGGAGCGGCAGCGGCAGTGAGGGCTGCGGCAGCGAGTGTGAGGGGCCGGGTGAAGAGGAGCCTGCGCTGCTCCTCAACATTGAACAAGAGGCGCCGCCCCGCAAGCGCAGCCGCACCGACAATCAGCCGCAGGCCGGGCGCCGCTCTCAGGCTGCGGCTGGGGTGCCTGGGAAGGCGGTCTCCGCTGCTCCCCCCAGCGTGTTGTACCACCTGAACCGGGTCCTGGCGCAGCCCATGAGGCCCTACGTCCCACCCGCACCTGGCGGTGGAGTGGCTCTGGCCGGCTCTGGCGGCCATGGCGGCGGCGGCGGCGGTGGCGAGGGCAGGGCGGGTGTTGCTGCAGCTGCAGCGGCCCCCTCGCATGGCGGCGCTGGCGTTGGGGCGGCCGTGCCGCCGCCACAACACCCCGCCTTCCGGCAGCTGCAATCGGGACCGGTTGACGAGGGGGCCGAGGAGGAGGAGGACGAGGAGGAGGGGGCCGCGATGCGGGATGGCGCGCCGCTGGCCAAAGCTGCCAAAGCTGCTACTACCGCCCCCGTCGCCAGCCCCGCAGCAGCCGCTGCCCCTGTCCCCCCCCGTCGCGAGGTCCGCGGTGAGGTGCTGTCCATGTTCAAGGTGCTGAAGGCCATCGACAGTGAGAGCAGGAAGCTGAGCGCGCAGGAGGCGGCGGGGAGGCTGGCGGCGGCCAAGCTGGCGGAGCAGGGCCAGCAGGGGAGGGGGAGGTCGGACAAGGCGCGGGGCAGTGGCAGGGCCGGCGAGGCAGCGAGGGTCCCGGACAAGGGGCAGCTTCCGGCGGCTGCGATGGCGCTCGCAACCGCTGGTGGTCGGGAGGAGGTGGACGGAGACGACGGAGCGGTGGTGGATTTCATGGATGGGGAGGAGGGCGAGGCGGCCTGGGAGGCGGGGGGAGCTGGGGCTGGGGCCGGAGGGGGGCAGCGGCAGCGTCAGGAGCTGATGCAGCAGTTGGACAGATTCGGGGACTCGGACGACGACGAGGAGGAAGGGGGTGGAGCCGGAGGCGCGAGCAGGCCCGGGGGCCGGGCGGGCGGCGGCAGGGGTCCCGCCAAGGGCGAGGTGCCGCGGCTCACTGCCAACGCTCCGGCGGTTGGCGGCAGCACACCCCGCGGCGCGGCCGGGCGCGCGACGCCCCTCGGGGGCCAGGCTGCACGCCAGCAGCAGCATACGAAGCTGCAAGACACTGCTGCGGCAGCTGCCACTGCCACTGCCACCGCCGCCGCATCGGGATCACGTCCGTCTCCTGCGGCTGCGAAGGCGGACAAAACAGCATCCGCTGCTGATGCTGCTAAGCCGCGCAGAGCAATTTGCCCGCCTGCCGCTGCTGCCGCGCCGACCAAGACGGGCTTGGCAGCGACCGGGAAGACCCTCACCTCGCCACGCGCTGACAGCCGGACGGCAGCAGCTGCAGCAGCACCGGTGCCGCACAACATCCCGACTGAGCTGACGGCGGTAGCGGAGGGCCCGCAAGGAGCGGGGAGGTCGGCGCCCACTGCAGGCAGGAAGGCGGGCTGCGAGGATGCGGCTGCTCCTCGGACCGCCAAGCGCGCAGCCGGCCCTGCAGTGGCCCTCAGTGGACAGGAGGGCTCACGGTCAGCGGGGGCGGGCGAACCGGCGGTTGCGAGGCCGCGGCCGGCCAAGCGGGCGCGGAGTCTGGCGGGTGGCGCGGAGGACAAGGGCGGCATGGGCCTCAGCCCCCAGCCCCGCCGGGCCAGCTGCGGGGACATGCCGCTGGTGCCGTTGGGGCCGCAGCGGGGGGAGCGGAGGTCAGGGGGGCCAGGTTCCAGCGGAGGGGTCGGCGGCAGCGGCCGGCCTGTCCGCTCGTCCAAGTCGGAGCTGCTGGCTCGCTTCGGTGGCGACAGCGACAGCGACGGCCAGGAGGTGTTCCGCGATGTGGATGATTCGGACTAAGGGGAGGGCGTCGGGTGTTGGGCAGGACCAGCCACAGCGGCCACGGACCTCTGGCAGCAGGTCCCCCAAGGGAGCAACTGCAACTGCAACTGCTGTTGGGGCCGGGGAAGGGAGCCCGAAGCAGCTGCGGCGCCGAAGGACCAGCCAGGCCCCATCGGTGGTGTCAGCCACGCGGCCAGCGGACAGGTCCCGCCTCCGCGCCCGCGTCTGCGGCCAGGTCGCCGGCGACAAGCGGGCCGTGTAATGCCGCAAATGCTCTGATGTGACGCGTGTAGGCAGAGGGGAGGGGAGGGGAGGGGAGGGGAGCGGCGTAGTTGATGCCATGCATACGACGTCGGCACGGCGGAAGGGGTTGTGTCTGGCCTTCCTCCGGGCTCGGAGGGGAGCCCTGGACGTGATGGCGGCGATTGAAGCAGGCCGGCCGGGGAGGGCAGGTTGAGGAGGGCAGGTCGGCTGCTCCCCAGCGCTCGTAAGGTTGGGGCGCAGCATTTCGCACGCATTCCAATCCTGTTTGCCCTTCCCTTCCCTTCCCGGGCACGGCGATCTTACGGCTGCTCCAGTGCCCCACTTGTCCTCCTGGCTCGAGCGGCCAGACGGAAAACGTTTGGCAGCCGGCAAGCTGCTCTGACCGCATTGTGGCCCCACTTGACGTGCGATGGAGAGAGGGAGAATGACGTTGCGCTTCCCCCGCCCCTGCGCCACGCGTGGACCTATGCAGGCCGGTGCCTGGCCGTCGTCACTGTTGCCCCTGTCACACGCACGCCATGCAGCGCAACACTTTAGCGGCGGCGGTGGAGGGGGCGGCGAAGGATCAACGATGGAAGATTATTGGGCACGAGTTCTTGCGATAGCGAATTCTAAGGACGTGCGGCCGCCGGAGCAGCGGCAGCAGCGGCAATCGGGGCCCGAAGGCGTTGAACCCCTGTGATGCGATGTGATGTAAATAGCGCAGCTGGTCCCGATCCGGTCCATGATGTGATGTGATGTGAACATGTGATGTGCGTAGGGGCATGTAGGGGCGGACCCGGCTAGCTAGGTGGAGTTGGGAAGTGCAGTGCCCCGGCGAACCGGTTATCGTGGACCATGGAGGATAATGCTGCAGGACGTCTGGGCAGTGGAGGAGGGGGCGCTGAGAAGCGTCATGCAAGCCGTTGAAGGAGCTTCGGTTGTTGTGCAAGTGGTTGGGGACGATCGAGCGGTTTCTTAACTCTCTCGACCGCTTTGTCATAGTCCGACGTCGGCAAGTGTCCGTATCCTTGTGCATTGTGTGCAAAAGAAAGAATGTAACATATGAATATCTACGTCTCCTGTCTTTATCGCTGGTGCGTGACTTTTACTTTTGGACTGCAGATTTGATGACGCTGTGTCGGTTGTCGGTTGCCAACTAGGACGGGCCTTCGCTGGCTTGCCTTGGTGTCCCACGGGTCGCTTGCCAGGGCCACTGAAGACGAGACCCGATGACGCCAAAACCACACAACTTATCTAGCTGACAAATTCTTTGCATGTAAGTAAGAACTAAACAGTCTAAATTATTACCACTGACAAGGAACTCCGTCAGGGCAATGCTTCGCGGCGCGGCTGGGTCGCGGCGGCTTCTGCGGCCGCCGCAAGCTTTCGCGCCGCCATCAACTCAACGGGTGCCTTTCCGTTGTACCGTCAAGGTGGTATCTTGTGCTTCATCCGTGTCTCTTAAGAGGCCCCACCAGCACCACCACCGGCACCACCAGCAGCACCACCACCAGCACCACCAGCAGCAACAGCTTTCCCCACAGTCGCAGCAGCTCCTGCCGCTGCGGCCTTCTTTTTCCGGCCCTGCCCTCCATCCCGGTCCCGGCGGTTCCCCTCCTCGGCGTGCCCGTGTGGTTCCCCGCTTCAAGGTGTCCCCCACGGAGGCGGAGCTCACACAGCTGGCTACCCGGCTGAGGAGACGGAGGGCCGCACAGCAGCAGCAGCAGCAGCAGCCACTAGCCCCCCAGCAGCCGGATGCGAACCAGCCGCGGCAGCAGCCCGCAGCGGCGCCTCCCGAGCGACGGAGCCGGGAACGGACCGCCTCAGCCCCAGGCGCCCACGTGGTCCTGCCCGGCTCGCTGCCCCGCGGCCCCCCCGGCCCCGGCTCCGGCCCCGGGCCCGGTGGCGGTGGTGGTGGCGGCTGGCGGCTGGTGCGGACGCTGTGGTGGGCCTACCTGAGCTGGTTGTGCACCCGGTGGCTGTCGCTGAGTGTGTACGGCATGCAGCTGAGGGCGCTGGCGCTCGCGGGGCGACATCGCAGCCACACCTCGCACCCGCACCCGCCGCCGCCGCCAGGTGCCGGTGCGGTCGCGGTTGGCCCCCCGGTGGTTGGTGTGTTGGTTGCGGCCAACCACATCTCGCAGCTTGACCACGTGAGCGCTTTGGTGGGGGAGGCCGGGGCGGGGCGGGGGGGTGGTGGGTTGGTGAGGAGAGGAGGGGGAGTAGTAAGGCAGGCGGGAGCTCCAGGGGTGGCGCGCTGGAAGGCAAGGGTGGCGCGGCGCTGCATGACCACCGGCAGCATTCGAGAACAAATGAAGTGAGCTTCCCTCCTTCCCCCTCCCCCTCTCCCTCCCCCTCTCCCTCCTTCCCCCTCCCCCTCAGGCCGTCGTGACGGTGGCTCTGCGCTCGCTGGGCATTGACGATGTACTGATACTGGGGGAGCGGGTGAGCCTGCCTGGTTGGATTCCGGAAAAGGGGGTTTGCATCAGGAGACGGAGGCGGAAGACAGAGACTGAGGGAGGGTCAGGGCGGGAACTTGGCGGCCGCCGCCTCAGCTCGGGGGCCGTACCGCTCCGCACCACAGCCCCGGGGCGGGCTGAGCTGGGCTGGGTCACCGGCGCTTTCGCGGTTGCCGCATCAGCCCTAGCGGTCCTTATAAGCGCTGCCGGGTGCACCCCCATGCCCCCTTCCCCGCCCCCTCGCGAATGACCCGCCCGCAGCAGGGAGCACAGAGTCCATCATTCATTCGCCCTCATGCTTGCCCCTTCCCTCCCTTCCCTTCCCCACCCCACCCCCGCCCTCTCTGCCGTAACCCCGCCCAGGATTTCCCCACTACACTGACCTCCACGCTGCTAGGTAACGTGCTCCCACTGCTGAGGGTGGAGACCGACACTCACACACCCACCATCGCCGAGGGGCCACTGGAACAGGGCCGGGACCGGAACCGGAACCGGGGCCAGGCGGGCCCAGGGGCACCCGGACCCGCGGCGGCTGCCGCTTCTCCCCGGGGCCTTGTTGGCGCGGGGTTCAGCTACGCAGCTGAGCGGGAGGTGGTGGCGGAGATACGGCGAGCGCTGCTGCCGCTGCAAGGGGAGGCAGAGGAGAAGGGAGCGGGCGGTGCAGCGGAGACGGGAACGGGTAGGCGCCCCTGGGCGGGGGGCGGGGGGGACGCGGCGGGGCCACCCGGGGTAGGAGATTGAGCTGCTGTGTCGGTGCCACCGTGTCCACCCGTGTCCTTGTCCTTGTCCCTTTCCTCGTGCTAAGGGTGTGAGGATTGGAGAGCAGGGAAGCAGGGGCGCGAATCGGAACGGGGGCGTGGGTGGTGTATGTGTAGGAAAGGAGAAGCCAGCTCGCTTCGGCCATTGCCGAAACGTGTACAGCCGGCGGGAAGGCCGCACTTGAGACCATGTTGCCGCTGCTCACGAATGCTCGTCCTCCTCGACTGCCCCCACGTGACATGTCTTCGGTCGCAACCATTTGAGTCGCCCTTCACCGCACCACACCGCACCACACCACACCACATCGTGTGGCGCTGCCCCTTGCTGCCAGATTGCGGCTCGGCGCCACCTGAGGGCCCCACACCCCCGTAACCCGAGAGCGAGGGAGGAGGGGAGGAGGGGTTGAGAGGGAACTGCGCCGCCGGGTGGGGTTGCAGCACCCACCCACCCACCCTTGACATGCATGGAGTACAGTAGAGCGAAGACCAGGAAGCAGGACCAGGAACTGATAGCAGCAGGCCGGGTGGGGGGGGGGGGCGCAGACCAGACGGGGTGCCCTCACACCCCAACAGAACCAGGGCGTCCTCCTGCCCCCCCCCCTCCCAGACCCCCCCCCGGACCCCCCAGCACCCGCATGCGCACCCGCAGCTGCCCTCCACCCCGTCACCTCCTGGGCCCCTCGTGACACGGTATCCGCGGCAATGGCGGCCCGCAGGTTCAGGCGCAAGACCACATCCGTCAGCTGGGTCAGCTGGTTCCGCTGCTGGGTCCTCCTCTGCTGGGTCCTCCTCTGCTGGGTCCTCCTCTGTTGCTGCTGCTGCTGCTGCTGCTGGGTCCGCAGGCGGGAGGGTCCGTGCGGTGGCTCTGGTGGTGTTCCCCGAGCGGGCGGTGGGCGGCCGCGAGGGCAGTCTGCGGCCCTGGCGCCTCAGTGTGGCGGCACTGGCGGCGGGGCTGGGCTGCCCCGTGGTGCCGGCCTTCATATCGGGTGAGGGTGGGGGGGGGGCTGCGTGGGGGTAAGACGTAAGCGTTACGATGACACGAACCGCGACGAAGGAACGGAGCCGACGTTGGGTGCCTTGTACCGCACCGTGTGACAGGGCCGGGCTGGGCCGGGCCGGGTGGCTTCCTGAATCCTGATACGGTGGATGCGAGGTGGGCGGTCCGGAAGTGCCACGCAGTGAAGTGACGCAGCCGTAGTGGTGGAGGCGCTTGCGGTGTCAATTGGGGAAAAGGGCTATTTTTGATTAGATGGCATGGGTGCACGGGCTTTTATGGGTGCTGGCGGGTGGCGGGTGGTAGGCTGGTAGCGGTGAAGGCAGCAATCGCAGCCGTCCAAGCTAGGACCCCCCCCACCGCCCCTCCACTCCACCTCCCCACCGCCCTGCCAGGTACCCAGCGCTGCCTGCCCCAACACTTCAGCATCCCCACCCGCACCCGCGTGTCCCTGGAGCTGGGACTGCCGCTGCCGCCACCACCACCAGCACCAGCGCCAAAGCAAAGCAAGCACTCGCCTCACTCGCCTCACTCGCCTCAGCCTGCTGCAACGTCCACGATGACAACGCAGGTGGGGCCCCACCAGCACTGGGCTGTCCTGCCCTGGGCGGGGCTGTGAGGCGCGTGTGGGTTAGGGGTGTCTCCGCCTTCCCTTCTCCGTGCCGTCACCCTCACCCTCACCCTGGCCCTCGCCCGCCGTGAGACGTTGCGCACGGATGGGGCAGGGCAGGGCAGGGTAGGGCGGCATGTGAGGAAGACAAACTGTGTGGACTAAAGTATGGAGTTATGAGGTGCTGCAGGTACCGGTAGCAAGTCAGAACCCGACCCGACCCGACCCGACCCGACCACCACGTAGCGCAGCACGAGTAGGCCCTCACTGCCTGCTTTCGGGGGCTGTGGGTGTCAGACCCGCGTTGCGTTGCAAAAGGCTGCCCTGTCTGTTCAGGACTGGGGACTGGGGAGCCGGGACGTCATGTCACATACCGGTAACGTAACGTGACAAGGAGGCCTCAGGGCGGCTCCCAAGGCGCTCACCCGCGCTACGAAGCTGTGCTACCCGGGCAGGAGCCGAGATACCCCAACTTGTGTGGCTCCGTCGGACGGACGGACGGGCGCAGCCAACCTTCCCCCCCTCTTCCGTCTCCGCACTCCTCGCTAGCCCCCCCTCCCACCCCCTCCGGGCCCACCCTCCTCGTCCTGCCCGCCCCCTGCAGCCCCCTGACCCGCTATATCAGCGGCGGCTGGCTGTGTACGACAGCCGTGTACGGGACAGCCAGGCTCTGCTGCGGGCGCTGGCCCGGGCACGTCGTGCGAGTGGCTGGCGGGCCCGGGCACGCAACCGGCGGCCCGTGGCGGGTGGTGGGCTGCTGGCGCATCTCCGTCACGCGGTGTGGTTGTGTTGGGGCTGGCTGAGTGTGGCGGCGGCGGCTGCGTTCCTTGCGGCTGCCCGGCTGCTGGACTGCGTCAAGGTGGCGGCACTGCTGGGCTGGGAGGCGACCAGGAGGCTGATGGGGAGGGGAGGGGAGGGGAGGGGAGCTAGGTAGGGCAGTCAGGTGGCTCGGGGCTTGGAAGGGAAGGGAAGGGAAGTGAGGGAGCATGCGCCGCTGCGTGCCCGGTTGCGGTTGCGGCTGTGGCTGTGGCTGCGGCTGCACGAGTGGTTGGCGCGGGAGCGGAGCGGTGGCACGCGGACCGCGAGTTACGGCGACAGGGTGCGGGCGGATGGTGGCAGCGGGTCAGTCGGGTGCGGGGCAGGACGGCTGGGACGAGACTGGCACGAGTCCGAATGGCGCCCGAAGGCGTGGGGGCAGGGCGCCGCACACGCACACGCACACACCCTCAGGCCGGAAACTGCCGGTAGGTAATAGCCCCGTCACGACACCCTGCGTCTCCCGCTCATGGTGTGTATGCGGCCTGGGGAACTGCAACCGATCTGCAGACTGGTAAAGCTGACTCGAGCTTGTTGGGCAGGCCTGACCGGGCCTTTCTATCGTAGCCGGGCTTAGGGATCCTGCCGTACTTGGATCACGAGCGGCACTGAGCTCCCGCTCAGGCAGTGATCGCCGGAGTTACGGCACTCAGATCCGGCCTTCCGGAGTACGTTCCGCGGCGTTCCCCCATCCTTGACCAAGGCGGGGTTTCCTGGTGTAGAGCGTACACTCCAGGCTTTCGACACGCTGTGTCAATTACGCAGTGTGTTGTGACAGCCCGCCGAGCGTTTCGATGCGCATGAAGGTGTGGGGGCTGGCGAACGTTGGTGTAGGAGGTGCAGGCGCGCTGAGAGATGCGCTGCCACAGTACCCGGAGCAGCGACATGGGCAGGATGGGCTCGCGAGCGAGCGAGGTGGGCAAGAGCTTCGGCAGAGGGCAGCGGCAGAGGGCAGGGCTTTGTGGGGATCCCCCTGGCAAAGAGCAAGGGCCGCCGAACCGCGGGCGAGGACGGAGTCACGGAACGGCCGCCTCAGGGGGGCTGCACGTGTCTCGGGAGGGAGTGTAGCCCCCATTAGACCCATAGCTCGCGATGCGGCACCGTGTCACGTTACGGCAACAAAACCATTCGTTGAGGTTTTTCGCTGCACTGCACGGCGGCCAGTTGGCCCGCTGGTTCTACCCTCCCAGCTCTGGATCCGGAGCCAATTGTAATTGGTATGCTTATGAAATAGTCGGTCAATTATCAGCGCGCAAGATGCGAGCTGCACAAGCGACGACGAAGCTTACAACCATTTCCGCTGCCCGCCGTCCTCGTGCCCTCCGACGGATTCCCATCCTGGGGAAGATGAGATACGTACGGCTGTTTCGGGGGACCTTCCACAAAAGCGAGCTTTAAAACGTACCTATGTGGCAACATGACCTGTTGCCGGGATACACGGTTACATGCCGTCACGTGAACAACAGCACCAGCAGCAGGGGCTGCAGCAGCACATGGGGTGTGTGTGTGGGGGGGGGTCACACACCCCGTGCGATCTCTGACCCGGCACCCCGCCCTCGGCTTGCTCCCGCAACACCCCCGTCCCAGTAACCCAAGGCGGGTGGCAATACCCGCCAAGCCTGCACCGCGACAGAGGAACCGCAGCACGTCCACCCCACCCAAACAATAACCGCGACCGCGGATACATCCCTAGCCTGGGCCTCTGGTGTACCGTCTCTGCAGGCATACAGGACTATGGGGCTAACAGACCAGTAAAAAGTACAAAATTTATCTACTGCCCACCATTGCTGCGTACATACGTTGCGTGTCGCATCAGACGACACAAAGCCATTCATTAGCAAGGGTTGCCAACGCCGCTCGACAATCAACCCCAGTAGTGGTCCCCCGCGCATTATTCGAGCCCCCTGATGATGTTTCAGCGAACTCTGTCCTCCTTCGCCACAGTAACGGGGTGAGACGTGCCGCAGCACGCACCACACACACAACCGCACCAGTATTCATCCGTCATAATCAGTCCCACTTAGGCACAAGCAGCTGCCCCGCACGTCAGCGCCGGAAACCGACCTACTTCACCGTTTGTCCAGGCTCGCAGCTACCGGTATCGGCAGCAGCAATATAGCTTCCGCCGACGGTAGGTCCCGTCACAACGCGTAATCACAACAGGAGTACGATAGGAGACGCACGTGCTATCACTGGACTTGGGCGCTCCGATCCGATCCGATCCGCTCCGATCCGGCGCTCCAATACCCCCATACGTCAAGCCATAACCACGCCCAGCCACAGGCCATTATGCACACTATACACACTGGTACACATGAGCCTTTACGTCCTCAACCGCCTCCCAGGGCACCCCGGAAAGGGGGCAGCTCAACGACAGCGACGAGTGCACAATCCAGTTTTCCAGTGCACGAAACCCCAAAAAGTACGAACATACAGCGCCGGCGGGCTGCCTTTCCGTCGACACATCCGCGCGTCTGCCACCACCAGGCGCATTTCCACCCAAACAGTCATGGCCACAGATTCACATTCACCGAGAACAATAAGGGACCCATGACGTGTGAAGGTAACGTGGCTTGCACGTCCCCGCAACCGCGCAAAGCAATGGCTCGTGAGGCCGCGACACGGATCCCTCCCAGGGACTGACGGATCGCGGAGGTAAGGGGGTAAGGGCAGGATAGGGCAGGAAGAAGGCTGGCCGGGTGGGGGTGGCGTGCGGCATGCTGCTGGCTCAGCCCTTCCATTCGATTCCTTGCGCACGCCTCCTACTACTGGGCTCATACTGAACAAAACCCTAAAACCGAAGTACAGAGCGAATGAAGTACACGAATCTCATGAAACCCCCGGGGTCTACATTCCAAGCTACATCATCCCGCGACAACCCAGTTCGTTCCGTCAGCTGGGAGCTCCCCCGACCGAAACACGCCGGGACCGCCTACCGCTACCGCCTACCGCCTACAGCCCTCCCCGGGGGGCTAACCGACAGCAGTACATCGCACGCACGCGCCGCGCTACATCCCTTCATTGCCCCCAGCCACCCACCACCTTCACATCCTGTGCGATCTGCACCGTGTTCCCCAGCAGTGGCAAACCCTGCCGCGTGCCCTGCTGGCTGCTGCTGCCCGCAGAGCCCTGTTTAGAGCTCTGCTGCGAGCGCTGCTCTGCTCGTGACGCCACCACCACCTCAAAGCACTGCACCTCCGTCCTGGCCTGCACCGGGACAGGTCCGCCGGCGCCCGCCCCCCCAGACGCCGCTATCGCCGGGTCCAACTCCGCTCGCACCCGCGCCAGGTAGATCCCATAGTGCTGCGCCGCGAACAGCAGGAAGCAGCTGAATATGAGCGCAAAGTCGAATCCGTAAAAGTAATCCTCGTTCGTGGCCAGCTTACCGTGGTAGCCCTCCGTGAACTCAGCCACGCGAAAGATGTTGCGTCCAAACATGAGCGCAATGGTGGCGTACAACGTGACGAAGATGTGCCGCGCGGGCGCAAGGCCCCGCATGCCGTACGCCCCGCTGCGCTGCACGTGGATGCACAGGCACGTGAACATGGAGAAGAAGCCCAGCTGCAGCGCCAGTCCGACCAACATCAGCTTGCGGCCAAAGTTGAAGGTGTCAAGGTTGTCGCTGGCAAGCATGCCACCCGCCGAGCCCTGCAGCATGAGGCACAGCACGTCCGACGCTGCAAACAGCCGCGACTGCCAGCGCATCAGCCGCGACTCGCGGCCTGCCCTGCTCATTGCGACCAGCTTGCCCAGGCAGATGTATTCGACAATGGCCAGCAGCACGGGGCTGATGATGAGGAAGCACTGCATGGCGATGAAAGCCATGCTGGAGGGCGTGCGAATCATCACCACACGGGCCATGAAGCCGGCGGCCTCCAGCAGGCCCGTGAGCACAACCGTCAACCTGCAAGGGAGGGATGACAGAGCGAGAGAGGATGGCGACGGAGCTCATCTATCGTTGCACCAAGCAAGCACAAAGAGAGAGGAGGGGAGCGGGCGCGCGTAGGCAGGTAGGTGTCGAGTGAGGGGCGGGTCCGGGCACTGTGCAACTGCAGTAATGCAACAGGGGCTCGGTTGTACAGATCTTATGGTGCGCCGTGCGTGTGTTTCTGGTGATGCGCTGGTATGCCACTGACGCAGGTGTGGCCTGATCACAAAGATTTTGGTCGCGAGGATCGATGACCAAGGGACGGACTCGTAAATCGGCCGGTTCTTTCACATCAAGCAGAACGGAAATGGTTGGTCTGGAGGGGAGAGACAACGCTTTCGGCGCGGCGAGGCCTCCCATAGCGTCACGGCTGGGCCCCGATCAATACGCACGAAAGTCCCGTAGATTGCCCGCGAAACGGCACGCACAGGGCAAGGCGCGTGGAATATTTCGCAAGTACCTGCTACAGCCCCACCAGACGCAACACCCCGAGCCCCTCCTCGCCCCTTCTCCACTTGTGCTCCTGGCAGGAGCCCTGCCATGGCACTCACATGAACCAGGCTCTCGTCTTGGTCGTAAGGACCAATATGACGATGCTGACCGCCAGATAGAGCACAAGAGCAGCAATGGCCGCATCCTGGTTGGGCATCTCGCCGAAGTAGAGAATAATCAAGTCACGGCCCGTCGCGTTAACCATCCTTGCTGGTTCAGGTAGAAGAACGGCAAGTGCCTGCAGGGCGGAGGAGTAAATCGCACCGTGCGCATGCAAGAATTGATATGATGTCTGTTCGTGGCATAGAGATTGTCCTGAGGCAGCGGCAACCGTAATGGGGGGAAACAGAGACGAGTTAAGACGCGTCAGGGGGCCTTCATGGATGGGACATGAGCTCAGCAATCCGGCCCGAAAGCCGTTGACATGTTTTTAGATTCTAAAATTTGCAGCCGTCGCGTTCTCAGGTATTCAACGGCCGCGGCCCTACCTCCTCAGGTGGCGATTGCAGTCAACCGCTTAGAAACGTGTGATGACTAAACCCGGCTGCCAAGGAGCTCCCCCTTATACAGGCACTTCGGAGTAAACTCTCCAGCAACTTGAGCTCCTGAAGAGGGACAGGGCGGCCAGAAGGTAAACAAATGGCGGTGCACATATGTGCACATTTACAGTGCCGTGCTGCCTGCTATCGACGACGGACGTCGTGTGAAGATACTGTGAAAACAACTTCAGGAATACTTGAGAAAGGTGCAAACTTCATACCTTGGGCTCGCGAGCTGCGTTTTTTTCACGGACTTGAGCAGCGTTTTGACGCCTGGCAGGACTTGTAACCTAAACTTCCAATGTAATTTTCCATGTGTCATACAGGTTGTAAATAAACAGCATATAAGTGCACAGTTTCCACAGTCCGAACACAGCAGAGAGACAAGAGAGCGTAAGGGATGTCAATTCTGACGGACGATGATGCCCCAACCCACAACTTCCGCCGCGTCCCGCATGCCCGGATTCCGTGTAGATTTCGTAATAAATTGTTTGGGTTAAAATTTGGACATACTTGCTGGACGGTAGGGCGTGGATTGACCTCCATATGCTTCTAGATTTCTTCCCTGCGCCTTCCGCATGAATCATTAGACCTCTCTGTAGCCGATCGGTGGTAGGCAATCTCGCAGCTTTAATTGCTTCCTTCCTCGAACATTTGTTAAGGATAGGGGTACCCGGGCTGGACTCCTCGGCTCTAACTCATGGTTGCATGACCTCGTGTACCGTAACAGAGTATCGGGGAGCGAAACATTTTTTGCTGGGACATCTTTGCACCAGGTCAGCCGGGACAATTTGCTCTAAAATATCGTCATCTGTGTTTCTTAAGGCTCATTGAAGCGCCCGGCTAACGCGCTGCGTCCCCTAGTCCCACGGCGCCACGGGTTAGCCTGCCGGAGCCAGCACTTCTTGCGCTCATCCCCGGGGAGGAGCTAACTGACCCCACAGCTTTCAGATTCGATATTTCTTGGTGTACTCATTACGGAGTTTACCTAGGCCGGCACGTTTGTGCGCTTGGTCGCATCGCTTTTGGCCATCCGGGGTGAAATCCACGCGAGACGACAGAACAAAGCGGCAGCTTGCGGCGGCAGTTTGCGGCTAGATCGTGCGTGAGTTACCTTGCGTTCCATCCCCAGCACCACATGACGCCATACACAAGCGAGGCACGCAAGACACGCAGGGGCACGTACGGCGCTTCAATGGCCTCCAAAGCCAAGGAAACATCTGTCACAGGCTTGCCTTCAAGCCAGCTCTCACCGTCTCCCACCAACCCCACCGTCCCACCTCCCACGTCTTGCTGGTCGGTGGAACAGGACCAGGGATGCAGGGATAGGCAGTGTCCATCATGTCCTGACTAAGCACGCCCCATTCAGCTCCCCGACCCACGCGACATCAACTTGGACTTGTGACCCACTTCCATTCATGCGCGTGACCAGAATGAATGTCGTCCTGCACGCCCCTGCTGCCCCCGAGGTTTGACCTGCGGGCCGATATCGACAAATGGCAACTACCGGTCCCTTGATTCCCCGGCGACAGGACCGCATCGCCCGGGGGAAGCTCCAGTAGCCCCCCCATCCCCCGGCGGAGTGGTGTCCCGCGCCCTAATGCAAGCGGCCGCCTCGGTCCCAGGTGCCGTACTCAGCCGTGTTCGTTTTGACGTATGATGAGAAAGCAGAGGGCCCTGTACCGACCGCCAAGCCGCAACGATTATGTAATGCTGCGCACCCACCTGGCGCGGGTTGGGTTCGTTTCTTCGTTATCCGCCTGGGATGAACTAGCATGCTGCGCTGCGTTGCCATGCCGTACAAACACGGGCTGTTGTGAAATCCCGCTTCTCACCTTCACACCGTGTACCGTACGTACGTTTTGGTGCACCATTTGCGTCACAGCGGACCCCTCCTCCCAAGGATTGCCCTGCACCGCAGCAGCTTCACAGGGGGACCTGCGCCGTGTCATGTGGCACCTTCCGAGGGCCTGAAGCCCGCATGTCATACGCACAATAGACTCTGCTGCTGCACCGTCACCTCCTGGACCGCTCAACCAGTTGTGAGCACCCAACCGCGCAACACGCAACCAGCCAGTATGCAGATGGAGCAGCATGTCCACTCGTCTGGTTGAGTGTCCAGTGTCCAGTGGCCACACGCCCCAGCCCAGCCCATGCACGCGCACCAGCGGGTCAACGATCGGAGCAGACCGCCCGTTCCCCTGAGACCTGACTCCTCGCGACAGCCATGCCCCGATTGCGCCCTGCGGTCCAGACCCAGCAGGCGGCGCGCAGTAACACGCACCCACACCGCATCGCGCCACCGCAAACAGACAAGGCAGCCCGCAGTTGCCTAAATGTGAAGCCTGATGAGGGAAGCAGCCAGTTGTCTCCCTGGCAGGGCGGCAGGCTGCCCACTTGACCCGACTCAACCGAGCGGACGCCACCATCGCAACCGTCACCACCCCTTGCTCAGCCGATCCATCCGTGTGTCAAAATTGGCTGCAATCATCACCACGACTCATTTACCGCCCCGCTCTTCGCCTTGCGCCACAATCTGCAAATGTTGCCTCCCCGTCTTCTTGGACTTCCCGTCTGCCATCACATTTTCCGCGTCCCGTGCATGATGCGCTTCCCTCCCACCAACCGTGCTGTCCCTCAACCCGCCTGCCGCAGATGCCCCACCACAATGCGCAACCGCCGAGTGTTTATCTTAGCCGCAATGGAAGGTAGCTTCCCAGCATGTACACACACGTGCACACCGTTATGACGCGCCCATTGCGCCGTGACTGGGATTGGAACGTGCCCCTGCACCCCGCCACTGCCAAGGGCCGGTCCCGGGCCCCGGTCCCTGGCGCGTCATGATGCCCCTCTCGCCCCCCCACTGAGCGCCGCCGCCACCCCGGTCCGTAACCGGCTCTCCAGCCCTGTCATGTAATGTACTGTGTTGTCCTCTGCTGTGCTATGCTGTGCCGGGTGTGCGTCACCGCTACATGGTGCGGTGTAGCGGCCCCGCGCCCCCGCATCCAGCTCGCGTCGAAACTGACCCTGCTGTCCCCGTGCGCACCGGCGCCGCTGCCGCCGGCCTTCCGCGTCCTCGCTGCGAAGGCGCCGGACCCTTATTCTCCCCTCGCGCCCTTTTGCCATCCCCGTTACACCCCATCTGCGTATGCCAGCCAGTCAGCAATATGCATATTCAGACTGTTTTGCTGTACCTCTCCCCCTCCCTCCCTCCCTCTCGCCCTCCCTCTCTCCCGGCCGCTCCCCAGCCTCTCCTCCGTCTCTGCTTGACCCGCACTCTCACCCGCCCACCCACCCACCTTGCCTTACCTGCTGCAGCTGGTCCCCTGCTCCGCCAGCATGACCGACATGAACAGCCGCCAGGTCGCTAGGCCCACCGGGGAGGAGCGCCCCACCTCTGAGGACGAGGCGGGGGACGGACTTGGGCGGCTTCACCACGTGGTGGGAGCAGGCGGTGCGGTTGTTTGGAGGGAGGGACGAGGGGGCGCCTGGTTGGGTGAGGGGGGTTGGGTCGGGACGGCGGCCGGGATGGGGGACTGGGCCTCCGGGGCCGGGGCCTGGGGAAGGTCCGCACCCCACCCCACCCCACCCCACCCCACCATACCGCCTCGGCTGAGCTGGAGTGGTCCACACCGCCCCTGCACCTGCGCCTGTGCCGTATTCCATATAACGTTGATCCCGAACGCCACTTGACTCCCGTTGCCACGTCATCGGTAGGTCTCACCAGACAAAGCCCCGTCAGCCCCCGTGGGTCCTTCCCCATCCCGGACCTTCATCTTGGCCGTCATGACCCTTGAAGCGTCTGATACGTTTCTAAACGTCCCCCTTCTCATCTCGCCAACACGCCCGACCGGTCGCCAATTGGAGGGACAGCCATCCGGCCCCCCATCACACGCATTCGCCCCTTACCCCACCCCCCGACCCACGTCACGCTACGGCCTTGTATCCTCATTTACCTGCGTGGCCGCCCGCCCGCTGCGGCCCTGCAGCCCTTCATCTCCGGCCGCCCTCACCGCCACGGCTCTATCAATCCAGGACGCGACCGACTGAGCAGCGACCCTCCCCCCTCCCCCCTCGGCATTCCGTTCCGCTGGGGCCCTTCCGCACAGCCCTCCCTCCCTGTCCGATGGGCCCCTCCAGCCCCACCAGCAACCAGAGCCAAATACACAGCAGAGGGGCTTGCGGCGGGGTTGGAAAGAGGGGAAGGTCACCAGAGCGTCAGGCGGGCGAATTAAAGAGCTGCTCCCCGGGTGGGCCTGCGGTCGGCTGCCCTTTTCGCCCCCCTCCCCTGTTGCTGTGGGCCTGCCGGCGGCAATGCGGGGACGTTACGCACCATACTGCACAAGACAGGAGGGCCCTACGTCGGCGCAGCAGCAAGGCAGGCGCAGGCCTGATGTGCCCTTCCGCTCACCCTTGTTCGGTGGGCGCTTCCGTGCCCTGGCTATTACCAACGGCCAAGCTGCAGTCCACCTGGTTGGCGAAGGGCCGCCTCTCAGATTTCCCAGATGGCATTTCCACAGGGTTAATCGGCAAGCCCTTGCCTTGAAGGACTTTACTGTCCACGCCACGCCATGGGGGCCGTGGACTCGTCTCTTCTTCCTTATTCAGGCTGTATAAACTCCATCTTGCTGTGTGCAGTTATAGAACCAACGGAGGTAAACGGAGCGGCAAACTGATAACGTAGGAATTGAAAGGAGCGGTTAGGATCCAAACAGCCCTGCCGACACGTCAGGCAAGCCAAAGTGCATGCAGAATGCTGCAGCTGCAAACACAGCTTGTGCATGCAATCTTCTGACAGATGAACGTTGAAACGGGGGGTTCTTACCACTCTCAGTGCAGCAGCAAAAATGCGACTCGGTAAGAGACCTGTGACGGGAAAAGTCACCAGACAGGGTCGCTCACAGCAAGCTTCTAGTCCCTGGAGATTCACCATGGCATTCTGTGCAGTATGGTGGCAGTCGCCCTCAGTCGCCTGGCGGAGGAGACTCGTTGCCCGGTTTGCTTTGGTGAGGCAAGACAAGAGTGTCATGCTCGCTAGGTTCACTCTCAAGGCGGCATTTTGGTGGTTGAACTCGATGTCGATGCAAAGTTGACGACGCACGAGACTTGCGCTCAGGGATTCTCAAGCAGACCGTCACCTCCACTGTGTGCCTACACCGCTTTTGCGCATCATGCATCGAGAAATGCTTGGCAGGAAGGTAGGCGGCAAAACATGTCTTGGCAGTTGCAGCCCACGCCGAAGTGCCCGTGACCGACACGGCTCGGCCATCACAGCACAACCACGATGATGGGCCCGCCTCAAAGCACTTGCTGCGACCAAACCTCGCTCATCCCTCGCTGGCGGTCCGCAGGCCGGCACAGCACAAGGACTGCCCAGTCTGTCGCGCCAACCTGCACAGCAGGCGCGCCTTGCGTCCGGTAGGGCAGGCCGTCCCTGGGCTTGGGGCCTCCTGTTGACAAGGGTACCGGTATATGAGTACGACAGCAGCCAACGTATGCGGGTTCGGATTGTGCTTTTGGTTTGGCCGTACAAGGGGCCTTTGCCCCTGTTGCACGATCAAATGCAGTTGTGACAGGTGTGGTATGACACAGTTGTTATGATCAGGCACATCACTCGTCACGGTCCGCCTTATTCGCCCCTGCCGTAGGATCCAAACTTTGACCGCCTCCTGAGAGCACTGTACGGGGATGTGACTGTGTACGGACAGCAGGTAGGCAGGCGTTCAGGGAGCCCGGCATCTGAGCGAGATGCGTCGGGCCGGAGGGGCTTCCAGCCGCCACCGCCACCACCACCGCCACCACAACCAGGGTGAAGCGGGGTGAATACCGTACTGGGTGGGCACGAGGGGGGCTGAGCACAGCGCTGCCTTGCATGTGGTGGTGGCCCATGGAACTCTGTCAACCCGCACACCGTGCAGTCATCGCCAGACGGCAGGGAGACAGCCACCTGTACACGGGGGCCGCCGCCACGTGTGCCACTCTCCTGTTGCGGCCCTGACCGCCTCCCTCCCTGGCCCCCCCCTCCGGCCGCCCCTCCCCTCCTGCCGTACTCACCCCCTCCAGGAGGACGCTCTGGTGGCTGAAAACAACCGCCGGAGCCTCAAGGAGCAGCTCGCACGTACAGCCCCGGCCCTGGTCTCTGATCCATGTGGGACGCAGAGGGCTGCCGCCAACACCGCGGAGCTCCGACAGCAGCAGCACCGGCGGACCAGCCAGCAGCAGCACCAGCCCGGCGGCGGGTCGGAAGGTGAGTGAGTACTGCAGTACTGCTCGGTCCTCAGGTGGGCAGCGAGTTGGGTTGGGTTGGGTTGGGTTGGGTCCGTAGGCTCGTCAGGGTGGTCGGGTGGTCGGGTGGGGTGATGACCGGATCAGGGGCGGGGGACGGGTGCACTGCAGTGGATGAGTGCACCCGACCGAGCCCGGCCCGGTGGTGGGCCCGCTGGGTGGCCTCCCACGGCAACATGTGCAACATGTCATATGCAACAGTGAGGGAGGGCGGGAGGGGGGGTTTAGGGTTTTAGGGTTTTAGGCAAGCAGCGGTCGATAGCTCAAAATTTGATTCCATTCATGTTGGTATGTACCGCATGAACTTGGCCGGTGGCTGCGGTATCTTACGCTGTGTGCCGACCAGTGGTCGATTACGTTGCCTTATGAAGCGGCCACAGCCTGTCTCCCATCGCCGCTGACACGTGTATAACAAGTTGCGAAAACGAAATGGCCGGGTCACCCGCGGTCGCGTATGGTTGTTGCACTCCTGGGGAGGCGACTTCCCTTTCCTATCGCGTCATAGTGAGACGTCTGCTCGCTGCCTGATCCGGGGGCGGTGCATGTGCCCCGGTCGGCCGCCCAGGCCCGGCAGCGGCACGACAGCGCAACGGCAACGGTGCGAGCGACAACGCAGCCGCTGCTGGCACGACAGCGATGCCGGGGGCGGCCGCGTCCAAGCGCCCCCACGCGTGCGAGTCGGGCGACATGGATGACGCCAGCCCCGACGGTTTGGCGGCACGGGGCCGTCATGTTACCAAGCGCCAGCGCCAGCAACCGGACAGCACCCACTCGGCAGCGCAGAGTAAGGCTGCAGGGGCTGAGGAGCCAGCGCTGCGGAGTCCGCGCGGCGTAAACCGGATGGCGGTGGAGCGGGGCCAGGCGACGGCGGCGGCAGCTACACCCGCTACATCGGCGGCGGCAGTGGTGCCCATGTCGCCAGCGGCCGCCCATCACCGCCGTTCCAGCCAGCGTGCCACTGGAGTCGGAGGCGGTGGCGGACTGGAGGCTGCAAGCATCGGACACGCTGCAGCGGCGGGCAGCACCGAAGTGGCCATGTCGCCGCGTCAGAAGGCGGAAGGCGCGGCTGCCACTGCCGCCTCTGCCGGGCCGGGTCCCCGGGGTCCGCTAGCGGTGCCCACTGCGCGCTCGGCCGCGGAGCTGTCGTTCCGCCACCCGAGTATGGTGGTGGTGAAGCTGCAGCCCGGACCCGGGTCATGTGGCGGTTGTGGCGAGTGGTGCGGCTCCGGAGGGAGCGGCACCAGCGGGCGGTCGCACCCGCGGTCGGTGGCGCCGCCGCCCGTGTTGGAGAAGCCGTTCTTGCTGTGTCCCGCCAAATGGACCGTGGCCCACATCGCACAGGTGGGGGCGGGGCGGGGGCTGAGGGGCGGTCGAGCATGAAGGGGATGTAAAGGCTGGGGGGCTGGCGGCTGAGGGAAGGAAGGGGGCGGCAGGGGCCGGCGGCGGGGGTGGGGTAGCACGGAGGCGGAGAAGGCCGCGGAGGCAGCACTGGTGGCGCCCAAGGGGAGGCGGGTTTTGATTTGCGGTGACTTGGCAACACGGAGTTGGGGCATTTACGCCTTTGCTCTGCCCCTTTGACCTCCCTAAAAGGTATGCCGATATGCTCCCATTGGTGCGTACCGGCGCCGGCCATACTTCCCTACTCCACGCCACTCCACTGTCCACTCCACTTTCTGCCGCCCCGCTCAGCTGTCCCCCTCCCTCGCCTGCCCCCCTCCCGGATCCCCGCGCAGCTTCTCAGCCAGTGGCTCCCCCACTCCAAGGCCAACGGCTCCCACTCCCACTCCGGCCCCGTGCCCCCCTCCGCCATCCGGCTGGAGGTCGCCCCAACCTCAGCACCCGGGCTGCGGCAAGGGGCCGGCAGCAGCCCCCACGCTCACCCCCAGCCCCACCAGCAGCACCACCGCCTGCACCTGCGCGGCTGCACCGCCCTGGGCAACCTGGCGGCGGGGGCGGGGGCGGGGGCGCCGGGGGAGCACTGCCGGGCACAGTCGGGCGAGGGCGACAAGGGGGGAGGCGGCAGGCGGGGCGGCGGCGCTGGCAGAGACCACTCGCCCCTGGTGAGCTGGGCTCTGTGTCGATGGACGGGGCTGGTTTGGGCCCTGTGCCAACTACAGACGCCCAACAGGGCGGGTGGATCGTGGATGGGATCTGGTCGCCCCCAGGAGGTGCTGTGCGGGGAGGTGTTGTTGCTGGGGACGCAGAGCAGCTCGGGGCCTCCAGACCTCCCAGACAACACCAGGCCGACCCACTCCCACCCAGACATACCAGAGCATCCTGCATTCGTTTCCCGCCGTCCGCTCGTCCTCCCCACCCAACTAACCGCCATAACCCAACCCTCAGTACGGCCGAACTCGTCCTCATCGTCGGCCTCCCCCTGTGTGCCCCCCCCCATGCTGCGCAGGTGCTGCTGTATTCGGTGGAGGCTCAGCAGTTGTCGTAGGCGGGACGAGGTGGGGCGAGGCGCGTGAGGCTTCGCTGACCGACTGACCGACCGCGGCACGGCACCGCAATGCCCGACCCTAGCACCCTACTCTCTCCAGGCTGGTGCACGCTGCCGCCCGACTTGCGCCTGCCAGCTGCCGGGACGTTTGGACGTTGGGCTGCAAGTGTCCACATCCAGACCGCAGCGCGAGGCAACGCCATGCAACGCGGTTTCCTACGCCGTCGAGAGTGTCTGTCCGGTTTTCTCTTCACTTGCGGAAAGGGGGCCGAGGGGGGTGTCGGCCGATGAGGGAGGCGAGGCACTGCTGATGGATGTACCGGTGCACTGTAGTCGGAGGGGGAGAGGGGGGAGCTTGTGGCCACGGTGGCAATGCAGACATCGCCGCGCTGGTCCGCTGATGTGGCATGCAGTACGACACGTGTTGCGACTCTGCGTTGACTTGGTTGATGATGTTGACATACATTGTTTCCTGGGCGCCAATGGGTGCCGCCTCCTGCTGAGGTATCGCGTATCGGCCAGTCGGGTGCCCTTCATCCTGGCCATGCACTGCCACGCGACCACATGTAACAATCCATGCCTGCTGTGGCACCTGCTGCTGCTGCTGCTGCTGCCAGCACACATCAGGCAGCACCATGGGCACCTGCTACCCGCAAGACGATGCTGCCCGTCTACCGTGTACACTGCCTTATAGCCCCGCCATGTTTCACTGACCGTTGCAGCGCTCAAATTGCTGACCCTATTTACCTTCTCTGCGGCCTCCTCCCCGCCTGACAACACGAAGGCGCGCGCAACTCCGCAGCTGCCCCATTGCACACCGCATCGTGCAGCCGCGTGCCAGCAGGGGACCCTCCAGTTCGGACTCCTCGGCTCCTGCCTGTCACTGCAAAGCAGGCTGGCCCCGCACCCGGTCATGCCGCATCGCATCGGTCAAGCCCACGCCCGGCTGGCTACCCCTAACCCCACCCCAACCGCTACCGGCATCCAAAGCTGGCGTGCGAACACAATGTCGTCTGCGGCATCTGTTGCATTACGGCACCGTACTACATCGGCCCGCCAGACGAAAAGTTGCGTATTTGCCCAGACCGACGCGCGACGAGCCAGGACTTGTCGGTAGGCAGGCAAGCCGTCGTGTACGACAGGCCACCCAAGGAAGGCAGGTAGGGTCGTAGGCACGCACAACAAATGGCGCCACGCAGCGCCGCATCGACTCACAGAGGGGGCGGCAGGTGTCATGTGTGACCCCGGAGGGTCGGGGCCCTGCCTCTGACCTACCTCCATTGCTTTCGACCTGGCCGCTTGCCGAACGACCGACAGCTACACGGAACGGAACGGAACTCACTGGTCAGCCAGTTCGTGGCGTCTTATAAGCGAGAGGGGCAGCGGTGGACTGGGGGCGCCAGTCCTGCCAAGCGAGGAGGAGAGATGTGCAGTCCAGTCCAGTCCGGTCCCCATGTGGCCCGCATCCGCCCAAGAGCCTCTCACCCCTGTCATTGCTATGATACGGTTCGGAATGAAGACGTCAAGGTCCTGCCTGCCTGCCTGGGCATTTACATCTGGCGACAACCGTCGAGATTGAACTGGTGGGTTTAGGCCGGGGCAGCGCCAAGGAGATGGACCCACCCAGCCATCCACGAACCCACCCATTATTGTAACGGCACGCAATCCAAGTGAGGAAGAAGAGAGGGGGGGTGGGAGGCGGATGCGTGGGCGCCGCTGAGCGCCGGTCCATCAAGCCCACCCTTCCAAGTTCCAACACCACCCGCGCCCCCACCTGGCCAGCCGCCCGCCCATCCATCCATCCATTGGCGGGGCCGCTCACCCCAGCCCGGCCATTCCGAAGCCTTCCAAACCGTCCAGAACCTTTTGTTTTTATTCCATTCCGCCCATTCCGCCCTTCACTGGTGCCGAAACTGATGCCGGTAACATCGTTGTCTAGCTGCTGTCGCACTGTTGTACTGCAACAGCTGTAGGCCCCCCGCCGCATTCCCACCAGAATGCTAAGTGGGCGCCGCTCCCCCACCCGCTTCGCTCCCGGATGCCTCTCTGCCGGGAGCAGCCGCCGGCCCCCCTTCCCCCTTCCTTTCCCATCTCGTCTCGCCCCGCCCCGCACCATCCGGACCAGGCGGCGTCACACCCGCGATCGAGCGATAGAGCGGGCGGGCGGGCGCCGCATGAGAGCAGGGAGGCATGATCGCGCCGGGGCTCCGAACAGGGGGGCACGGTGCCGCGCACTGCTCTGCCAGTTCCGGGCCTCCCTCCCCTCCCCCCCGCCAGTACCAGCAGCAGCAGTCATAAGAAACTAGACAGCGATGAATGCGCACGGGCCTGCTCGGGCCGGGGCGTGCATTATTTGCGCCGCGCGAGGCCGCAGCCCCCCAACGAACCATTGCAGCTCAGCGCCATTGGGGCACGAAGCACCAATTAATTTTGTCGCAGGAAAGAACCACCGCATACCCCGCCTCACTTCTCCCGAGAAATCCCAATCGTCTGATTCGCTGGTTGGTTGGTTGGTTGGTTGTGCGGCCAACGTCCGTTGTTGCCATCACCCCCGCGCCGTCGTGTGGTCGCTCGCTCGATCGGCCGCACACGAGGACGAGGACGAGGACGAGGAAAGCAGGTCCGCATGCATCTGTCACACCACACCACACCACACGACACGACACGACCGGTACATGGGTACATGTCGCCATCAACTCTGTGTCCCCGTGCGTCACTGGTTGCTCCCTTTCCGTATAAATTGTAGGAGTGCGTGCTGGACTGTACCGTGTCCCGTGTCCCGGCTCTCCAAGCTGTGGAAGCGGCCAAGCTCGCCAACCGGCACTCGCCCCGCCACACCCTGAAGTGAGACACGCAGCTGGCACCACATCACCACTGTTTCTTCTGCACAGCCGGGTTGTCTTCGTCCCCTCCCCTCTCCTCCTATTCCTCCCCTCCCCTCCCCCCTGGAGTCACTGTTCACATCTCAATGGCATTGCACCGCACTGCATGCAACCGCACTGCCATTAGTGGTCATCGTCATCATCATCGTCATTGCCATTACCCCGCACCCCGCCCGCATCACACTCGGTCGAATCCCAACCGACCCATCGGATCTTCATCTTCATCATCGTCATCAGTATAACGACTGGCGACGTCCTGCGCAGTACGCCGCATAGCATCCATCCATCCATCCAGCCAGCCAGCCGCCTGCCCAGAACCCGAACCCAGACTTCAACCCAGCCTGCCAGCCGGACCCCTCCCCCCATCCCCTCAACCCCGAGGCGGACCGGGCGGGTGGGTGGACGGAGAGGAAGGGCCATTCCCTTCGCCCCACAACACGTCAACATCACTAAGCATCCTTGCACGGCGCACCACACCACACCACACCACACCACAGGTTCACATCACAATGCAGCCGCACGCGGCCGGAGCCCCTCGCAGACGCAGCCGCCTGGAACCCACACCGCTGTCGTCACCACCACCACCTCCACCATCCGCTGCCGCCATGGCCGCACGCGCCGCGGCGGCTGCTACACGGCCACCGCCTCTGCTGGCCCCCGTTGCCGCTGCCGCCGCCCGCCGCTGGTCCCGTTCTTGCGGCTGCGTCTGCGTTGCCGTCTGTGGTGCGGCCTCGTCCTCCGCAATGGGTGGGAAAGCCCCCCGCAGCGGCGGCTTGCTGGCGGGCGGCGGCAGGTCTGCACTGCCCCCTGCGGCCCTGGTCAGCAGCAGCTTGGTGGCCGCCCCCCCGCCTCCGCCCGCCTCTGCGAGCAGCCTCCGCCCCAGCTCCTCCGGGGTCAGCACCCGACCCGCCCGGCAGCCCGGGGAGCGCTTCAGGTCCGAGGCGCGCAGTGTGCAGCTGATCAGACGCAGAGCCACGGGACTGCCGAGCGGGAGACTGGCGGACACCGAGGGGCCCTGGGGACTCGAGCCCGGGGGCTGGGGGCCGGGCGAGCACGAGGCCAAGGCCAAGGTCGAGGTTGCGGTTGCGGCCGGAGGGGTGGATCCCAACTTCCCCGGGGGCCCATCAGCTGCACCCCCACCCCCACCCCCACCCGGACCGCCACCCTTAAGGTCGGCAAGGCCCGAGCACGAACCCGAGTCCCGCCCCTTGGGCACGCGCATGGGTACGGACGTCGGAGACGGGCCCTGCGGTGAGGCCGCAGCAGCCGGACACTGCCGCTGCTCCGCTAGTAGGGCCAGGGGCAGGGGCAGGGGCAGGCCGCCCTCAACCGGGACCCCGGACACTGGTTCTGCTGTGCCGACGGCCAACGGGGCCCCTCCGGCCCCACCTCCCGCTCTCTTGCTCGCAGGTCCGGCGCCAGGTGCGGCGGCAGCGGGGCTGGCTGTAGCACCGCCTGCTGCCGCTGCCGCCGCTGCTGTCACGGCGGCCGCCTTGTTGCTTGCTGCCTTGGCAACCACCTGCCGCCACTTGCTGTTGCCGTGGTGGCTGGTGCTGAGGCTGAGCCCGTAGTGGCCCTGGCAGTGGTTGGGCGGGGGCGGCGCCCCTGCCCCGGCCCCTCCCCCTCCGCAGAAGTCGGCGAGCAGGATGGCGGAGGGGGAGGGGGATGAGGGGGCGGACTGCCACCGCTCGCCCGCCACAGCCGCTCGCCCGCCGCCGCCGCCGCCGAGTGAGCTCACGGCTGACCGCTGTGTGGCTGGGGCGCTGCAGTGGTCGCTGCCGCTGGGGGCCCCCAGGGGCTTCCCGCTCGCAGCGCGCCCCAGCAGACAGACGCTACCGCTGCTGCCGCCGGCCCCGTTGGCTGAAGCCACCAGCGCATCAGGCGGCCACACGGCTTCCGCAACCTGTGAAGCGCTGCCTGCAACCCGCCTGCGGGCGACGCAGCCACCGCCGCCGCCGCCGCCGAGTGCAGGCACCTGCCCTCCCCTGCTGTCGGGCCCACAGGCTCCAGTCCCAGCGAGGGGCTCCTGCGCTCCCTGCCGCTGCCACTGGCTCTGATGATGGCTCTGGTATTGGCAGGGCTCCCGGCAGGGCTCTGACGGCGAGGCCGGGGCGGGGGCGGGGGCTGATTGCGAGGGCCCGGGTGGAGCTGCGGATGAGGCCAGCCGGTGGTGTGGGTTCAGGCTGGAGGACGGAGGCCACATCCGAGGAGCCCCCGGAGGTGGCGCCCCCTGCATCGCGAGCTCGGCCCCGGGAGTCAGGGGGCTGGATGCGGCTGCAGCTGCGACTGCGGGATGGGGCGGCGCGGCTGCACCCGTATCGCTCGAGCCGCAGCAGGAGGGCAGTACCCGGCCCAGGGGCCCGGGGTCCGGATCGGAGGGCAGAGCCACACCCGCCCACGGCCCTCCGGGGATGGATATGGGGCTCAGGAGACCCTGCTGGGGCAGGGCCTGGGGCAGGGGTCGCCCGGGGGCCCTGGGCGCGCGGCCAGGGGGTAACGGGTGGGCGGAATGCAAGCCCACGTCGGCCGCAGAAGCTGCGGTGGCGGCGGTGGCTGCTGCAGATCCTGCAGACAACCCCGCGGGCGCATCAGCCGCGGCCATGACGGGGGCGGGGCCGGGGGATTCTCGCGGCCGCTGAAGCGCCCCGTACCCCTCCCCGAGCTCCGGCGGCGCCTGTGCTACTTCATGTCCCCAATGCCGTACCGCTGTCCACGCAGCCGCCACGATCTGCTGCCCCTGCCGATGCCGCGAAGAGTGACTTGCTGCGACCGCTTCTGACGCCGACCTTGCTGCCTGGCACTGGCGCTGGCAGGGGAGGTGAGGCTGGGTGGTGGGCGGCTGTGCCGGACAGCCACGAGGCGCGCTGGTGGGCGCAGCAGTGGCAGTGGCAGACGGCTTCAGCAGCCGGCCCCCGCCGCCTAGCCCTGCACTGGGGGCGGACTGCTGCCCGGTGGGAACCCTCGCGACGGGTTGGTGCTGCGGACACGCCGCTACCGCTCCCGGCCCCACCATCCCGTACGAAGCGGAGGCGGAGACAGAGGGCTCGGCGCCCATCCCGACCCCGCTCTCGGCCCCTAGCGTCCCCCCATGACACTGCTGCTGCTGCTGCGGCTGGTGGTGGTGGTGGTGCTGGCAGCAGTACGGCAGTGCCATTGAGCCATTGCTGGCGCTGGGTGCCCGGCAGCAGCAGCAGCAGCAGCAGCAGCAGTGGCACCCAGCGGAGCAGTTCGGGTCGACGTCGTCGCGGTCCTTCCGGTTGGTGGCGTTCGAAGGGTGGGTGAGGGTAGGTGGTGGCCACGACAATAGCACCGAGGGAGAGGGGGTGGGGGAGGCGGAGGGGGCACCAGCGAGGCCCGGTGCAGCACAATAGTTTACACGGGAGGTGGAGGAGGAGGCAGCCGCGAGGAGGCAGCCAGGCCGGGAGGCGGGGGAGGGGCTGGCTGCGACTGCGTCGGCGTCTGCGCGGGTGTCGCCATGGAGATGACGGCTGAGGTCGGGGTCGGCGGTGGGGCTGTCTGAGCCCCTCTGGACGGGCCAGTGGGTCGGCTGGCTGCTGCCCAGGTCCCGGTCGCCCAGTGCCAGTACCAGTGCCGGGCCCAGTGGGGACAGCGCATCGGAGGTGGTGGGGGTGGCGGGGGGGGTGGCGGAAGTAATGGTCGGGGTGGGGGCGGGATGGGGCTGGGGCTGGCCGGCCGGCTGGTGGTGCTGTTGGTGGCGCTGCTGCAGACCGGTAAGACTGCTGGTGCTGGTGCTGGTGGTGCTGGTGGTGCTGGTGGTGGTGCTGGTGGTGGTGGTGGTGGCGGATGGCGTGTCGGAGGGGGCGGTGGTGCCCAGGGAGGTGAAACTGATGAAGCGGCGCGAGGGAGCCTTGATGGCTGACAGGCAGCGCCGGGAACCAGCGCCGCTGGGGGCAGCTACCAATAGCCGCTGCCGCGCCAGCCCGCTAGCCGGGGTCAGAGGGTCGTCGGGGGCCACCGCTGCTGCTGCCACCGCAGCCACCGCGCCAGGCGTGCACAGCGCGTGATGCAGGTCCGGATGGGACGAGCAGGACACGGCCGTAGACACACAGGCACTTGGCAGGGTGCAAGATGACGTCACTGCGCTGACGGCATCGTCCAGGGATGAGGTCGTGCTTGACCTGTACCTGCGATGGGAAGAAATAAGACCGAAGGTGGTGAGAACAACGTATGGAGCCGTCCAGTTTGAGACTTTCAGAATCCTTCATTTACATCGAATTTACGAGGTGTTCACCGGCCATCAGGCCCGGGAGCATGTAGGCCAGGACATCGGTCAGCCGGCGGGTAACGAGTTCTGATTCCCACCCACGCACCATGCAGATGGACAAGGATGTCTCCGCACGCAGATGGAAATATTACTACAAATTGTATCGCCAGCACTTTTTGACGCTGCGGTGCCCAGGTGGTCGTGGCCTTCAGCATCCATCCCGCTGGCTCCGCCGCTTCACGATTCTTGCTAGAAGTGCCTTCAGATTTTAGTTGAACGCATCAAAGATACGCAACAGTACGTCTTCTGAGCTTCCGTTAACCGGCCAGGCCAGGTCAGTCAAGGACAGCGCTCCTCAGTTTAGCTCTTGTACCAACATGGTCTTTGTGGCCAGCTAGATCAGCTGGTGGAACTGTGCAGGTAATCGGCTGCGTCAGAAGCGAGCACACAGAGATGAAAATCTTCGGCAGGCGGAACTTCTGCCTTATACGTCACATGCAAGTGGAAGTCGCAATGCTTATGCTTTGAGCAGCCCCAGAAGGGTGGCGTTCAGCTGATGGGACGGTGTCGTTCAGTTGATCAGACGTAACACGTACGTGACGATGTACTACACGGGTTTCGTGAAACGAGGCCGAATTATTTCGTACGCTGCCGTCTCCTCGTTTACGAATCGCATGCCAGGATAAAGGTGATGGTGTATTTATAAGCTCTGTTTAACTACTCAGATCAGCTATTGTTGGGCTTCTTTCCGAAAGGAAAGGGTTTGAGTGAGGGTGGAGCCCTGTGGAGCCTACCAACTCCTAACTGCAGGACCGCCCGTTGCACACGTTTTAAGATGGCTGATCATAACCAGTCGGTAGCAAGCGCTAACAACTGGTGTACTATGTTGTACTGACGGTGCCACCAGTAATAGATGTCCCTCGGAACGGACTGATATCAAGGGGGGGGGCAGACACGCAGACACGCGCGGTCGTACATACACGGTGAGCAACCTTGGGCGTTCACGCCGGGTGCTTCGTTCCCCCACCCCGAATCATCCAAGCCATAACTGCGCGGCCATGATATAGCCCCGGGGCTACTAGGGCATACGTGCTAAATTACGAACAGGCGTGAAAGTCGTCAACGCCGGTGCGGATTGTTGAAGGTCGCGGGGATACGCAAAGGACCACTCGGACCATTAATCTGGATTCGTCAATGATATGTACCCTCGTAGGGGTGCCAAAGAGTCTCGGGGGGTTCCCACGCTCCCACCCCATTAGATAACATGGAACGTCATTGTCCCTGCTTGTGTGACTGCTCGACTGCCTGCCTGAGGCGTCAACACACATTACGGCGGACCGTAATGCCTGTTAGTTATAAACGATGTCATGTTATGTACATTAAAGTATCATACAGTGTACTCGTCCCTCGCCGCAAAGCAGCGTCGGGGGACGATGCCCCCGGGCGTTGGGTTTAACTGCAACGCGCAAGAGCTGTTACACTTCTCTATCGTATCGTCCGCAATTGCTTATTACGGTTAACCCTTGTAAATTGCGGGGTAGGGAAATTATTGAATGGACAGCAACCAACCTGTTGAGCCGGACGTATCTTCCGTAAGTGCATTCCGTACGTTGCCGGACGTACATTCGGTACATTTGACGACAGCGCACAGCGGAGTCGGGTGCTTTGTCGTACGCCATGTCGTATCGTACATTCGCGGAGCCGTTGTAGTTGTGGTGGTCCCACCATCCTCCTCTTGGTCCCACTTGGTCCCATCCAGTGCTGAACGTTAATAGGCAATTGCACGTTTCATTGGTACCGAGATTTTGGTTGCTCTTCGCTTGTGCTTCGCACATTGTCGGCCGCAGACCCTGCAGACCCTGCAGACCTCCGACATCCAAGCCGACTGATGTCAGTCATGCAGATGAGGATTCCCTCATGCAAGCAGCGACCTGGTCCACAAGGGTCCACAATGGTTTGCCGCTGCGCCCCCACACCAGCAGCCGGTGGTGGTGGTGGTGTCCAGCTGCCCACAGCTCCGCATCACCGGCTGGGGGCTGCTGCACATGAAGCACACATGTATGTATGCATGTGACCGACCGGTTCATGGCCCGCAGCACGTTCACCGCTCGCAACCCTACGAGCCTCCCCCCCCCCCCGACCCGACCCGTACGAATGCAGCTGGCTCCGCCCTAATGCCCTATTTGCCCTGGTTTCCCTCCTTGGGCCGAGCTCCTCGTGCACCCCTACCCTACAAACGTGCTTGCCGCCAGCACCCGCGCACCCGCACCAGCACCCGCACGGGGGTGCGTAGCCTTCCGCACTGCACCGCATTGCGCCGCACCGCACCGCAATATAACCCGAGCCCGGAACTCGCGACCAAGCACACATGCCGCCAGCGGCCAGAGAACAGCGGTGCAGCGGTGGCGCGGCACTTGGGCTGCTGACTGCTCTCGGGGGAAATCACTTGGCAGCGAGCTCACACCAGACCGACCAAACAACCAACCAACCAGCCAACAACCAACCAACCAACCACCAACCAACCAAGCTCAGCTGCCCCGCCCCGTCCCGTCCCGTCCCCCCGTTGGACTCAGCGTTCCTTCCCCCGCCTCGTCTCGTCTCACGCTCAGTCACTGCCCTCACTTTCCGGAGAGCTGCAGAACGCTCCCCGCCGGCCCAGCACCTCGGCGGCTCTCAGGATGCCCCGGCGCAGGAGCGGGTTGGAGGGGTCCGCGGCGGGCGGCAGCGGCGGGAAGGCCACGGGGGCCATCGCGGGGTCGGCGCTGTGGCCGGGGTAGTGGCGGGGGTGCAGCGCCACACAGGCCCTGTGGTGGGGAAGGCGGAGGCGGAGGTGGGCTCTTGAGCACTGGGCAGCGGCGCCGACAGCGGCAAGGAAGGGGCATCGAGGAACGGGCGGGGCTGGGCTGAGCTGGGCTGGACGTTCCTGGGTGCAGCTGAGTGCAGCCGAGGGGAGCGCTGCCCCGAGGAGGGCGGCCTTCGCAGCGACAGTCGCCGATAGGCGGCAGTCGTAGCTCTCCGTGCCCGGCAGTCAGCAAGCGCCCAGCAGTGGAGGCGGGAGAATGGACGCAGCCGCCCTCCCTCGCATCATGCGACACACAGACAACGGAGCCAGCTGCAAACCGCAGCAGGCGCCCCAACGGCCGCTACACTCCACGCCGCAACCCACCCCCCCGCCGCACCGTACTCCGCGCCCTCCCCCCACGTACCCACACACCCACCTATACAGCGCGAAGTGCAGCATCAGCCGGCGAGTCAGGCAGTCCTCGAACACGGGCGCCCAGGCCGCGAAGGCGGTGGCGGGGGGCGAGCAGGAGGCGCACGCGGCCGCTGCCCCTGCCCCTACCGGGAACGGTGCAGCTGCTGCCGGCGGTGGCGGTGGCGGCTCCGTCGTTGCGCCGCAGCTGGCCGCTGCTGCCGCCGCTGCTGCTGCTGCTGCTGTCAGCTGGTGGGCCATTTGTCTGCCCAGCTGCAGCAGCACCTCGTCCAACACCTCCTGTGTACCCGGGGGGGTCAGGGGGGGAGGGGAGGGGGGCAAGCAACCCAACATGAATGGAAGGAAAAGGGGCCTTCAAGCGTGAGGTGATCGGGAGAGGAAGACAACGGAAAGCGGTGCCGACAGGGATACGGTAGGACCGAGTCGCCCAGTAGGGCCAAGTCAGGGGAGTAATAAGAACGGCCAAGTAGGGCCGAGTCAGGGGAGAGGACGCGGGAAGCAGTACCACGGGGACCGGCCGAGCGAGCGATCAGGTGCGAAGGGCCAGGGCAGGGGCCGGGGCCACCTCCGGGCTGCAAGGTAAGAGCCGAGCTGAGGTGAGGTGATGTGATGTGAGGTGAGGTGAGGTGAGGAGAGGTGAGGTGAGGTGAGGTGAGGGCGGTAAGGCAGCAACTCGACCCTCTCGAGATACCGTACGCGGCTGTCCCTCGGTGGCCAGAGCAGGGCAGATCAGGTCACACCACATCTGCTGATGTGACGTCACAGTGCGGAAGCTGCCTGGACCGGGTCCCAGGTCCCGGGTAGGGGCAACCGGTCCATGTCGGGCTGGGCGCGGAGTGCCCCGCCTGTCCAGCTCCCCCTCGCGCCACGCCGCCCTCCTCATGTCCGACACCCTCAGCAGTCAGCACCCAAACACACCACCCGACCACAAAACCCCCCTCCCCCCCCACACACGCGCGGCCGCTCCTCGCCCCCCCTCCCTCCCCCCTCCCACTTCTCCTGCCCCTAGTCCCTGCCGCTCTTCCCCCCCTTCCCCCCTGCCCCCACCTGCAGCCTCTGCAGCTCCTCCGGCTGTGGGTCCATCTGACCCACCATCGCACACAGCGCCTGAGCGGGGCAGGACAGCGCCATGGAAGTCAGCGAGCCGTACGTTCGCAGCAGACCAGCACCAGGACCAGAAACCGGACCCGGGCCCAGCAGCGGCAGCCGGGACCCGGACCCGGCACCGGTACTTGCACCGGACCCGGACCCCGACAGGGGCTGGCCGCCCTGCTCGGCTCCGGCTGAGGTGGAGGTGGGGGCGAGTGGCTGCCAGGGCCAGGGCCAGGGCGGCGCCGCGAGGCACAGCAGCGGGAAGCCCCGCTCAGAGCCCTGGAGTGAGTGAGGGGGGGGGGGCCCAGGGAGGGAGGGAGGAGGGGGGGAGGGCGTCAGGGAAAGCAAGGCAACCGTGGTGCCCAGCCAGCGATATGGAAGGCGCTGCTGGTGGAAATGGCGGGGGGCGGAAGGGCAGACAGCACACACACACACAGCGGAGCGGAGCGCTGTGAGGGGCACCCGGGGGGGCGGGGGGGGGGGCGGCTGCAGCAGTCCCGAAGCCGGAACGACACGGCCGGCAGCACCAGCACAACACACATAACCCGTAGCGCCCCCCCCCCCGCAACACCTCCCCCACTTCTGCCTGCAACACCTGGCAAGCCCCTACTTCCACCCCGGGCCGCTGAAGCTGCCAGCCCAGCCCAGCCCAGCCCAGCCGTCGAAGCCGCCCCCGCTGCGCTGCGCAGTGAAAATGTGAAATGCGGTGCAGACCACCCAGACCAGCCAGACCCTTCCTCCGCTTGCTGCTTCTGTCAGGCGCCCCTCCCTCCCTCCCTCCCTCCCTCCCTCCCTCCCGCCCGCCCCACCCTGGCTGCAGCAGCGCCATCATCCTAGCCTGCAGACCCCCACATCCCTCCTAGCAGCAGCAACCTAGCAGCCCCTTCCGGTCTCGTCAGTGGCTGGCTCACCTGCAGGCGGGCAAAGTCCGCCCCCATGTCCGAGTCCAGCACCAGCAGCAGCCGCCGCCGGGTGGCCCCCAGCAGCTCCTCGGGGGAAAGAAGACCGTCGGCGGAGGAGGCCGTGGCGGCAGCGGCGGCGGCAGCGGCAGCAGCTGACACGTCCATGCATCCGCCTCCGCCTCCAGTGGCCGCCTCCGGTCCCACCAACACCCCGGGGTCCGTGCTGCCGCCCCCCGGGGCGTTGCGAGACAACCCATGGGGCTGGGCCGGGTGGGGCGGCGGGTTGGGCGGCTGCTGCGGCTGCTGGTGGCTGTGGTGATGCGACGGCGGACACAACAGCAGCCGCCTGGGAGGAGGAGGGTGAAGAGGAGGAGGAGGTGCGGCCGGCGTCACCGCTGCCACCGCTGGTGCCGTTGCGGTTGCTGCATTCGCCGCTTGCCGCTGCTCTTCCGTGACCTCCGACGTCGGCGGCACCGCGGACGCAGGTGCCGGTGCCGCCGCCGCGTCCGCCGATATGTACAGCATTACGAACTGCTCTCCCGCCACTGCCGGGTCTACGCCCGCCGTCACGGCCAGCAGCGCACTCAGCAGCTGCTGGGCGGTGGGGCGGTGAAGCAGCTGGCGGGGAGGGGGAGGGGGAGGGGGAGCGGTTCGGAGGGAGGAGGTGGAGGAGGAGGTGGAGGTGGGGCCTGCCCGGCCGCTCGCTGCGTGAGGCGGCTGCGGCTGACCCGCTCCACTCCGGCTACTGCTGCTGCTACTGGTGGGAGGTGGTGGCGGCGCCGACACCGCTGTGACCGCGAGTGCCCCGTCCGCGGGCGATGGCGCAGACGAGGGTGAGTGCGAGTGCGGGTCGATGCCCTCCTGCGCTGCTGCTGCTGCTCCCGGGTTGCCCTGTCAGGACGGGCCGGGGCCAGGTGGGGTGGGGTGGGCAGGGCAGGGGAGGGCACGTCAGGTGCTTAACCTGGACAGCAATGGGGCTGGACGTCAATGACAAACCACATGGCCCTGGGCCCTGAACCTTGGCCCCCCTCCCCCAGGGCGGACCTGACGGGTCGGGCCGGGTCGGGCCGGGTCGGGCGGCCGAGGCCCAGCCCCCCAACCCTTTGCGGTATCGCATCCGGACAGACGGCGAGACTGAGAGAGAGACTGAGAGAGAGCTCAGTCGGGCCTTAAACGCACTGCACAGCACTGCACTGCAATGCGCCCGACTGACAGCCAACCCGACCAGCTCCTTTGCGATCCGCTCTTGCCGCCCGTACGTCCGTGATTGATGGCTGGCTTGCTCGTTTGCGGCGACCCCTCCCCTTTTCCCTCCCCCCTTCCCTCCCTCCGTTCCCATAAAGGTCAAAGCGATGTATGTCCAGTGCCCAAACCCTGCAGACCCCCACATCCCTCCGACCGCCCCACACCCCTCCGACTGCCCCCGCCCTCAACCCCGCCCCCAAGCAGCCAGCCCCCTGACTGGTGGAGGGGTCGTGCGGCCCCTGGGGAGCCTTCCCTCGCGCGCATACCCCTCTCCCCTCCAGCGCCTCCCTACTCCCTTCCCCTGCCCTCCTCTGCCCTTCCCAGACCACTCTAGCCCACCGCAACCTACCGCGGCAGAGTCAGAGTCAGAGGCAGGGGCAGTTGAAGAGGCATGTGGCGGTTGTTGCAGCGCCTCCATTGCCGGGGCGGCCGTCATTGCGCCGTTCGCGTACCGAGCTTCCTCCCCCTGCCCCTGCCCCTGCTGCTGCCCCTGCCCCTGCTGTGTGCGGCTCCCCTGCTCCTGCTCCTGCTCCTGGCTGTCCGGTTGCTGCCACTCCAGCGTCTGGGTCATGCGGTACAGCTCCAGGGGCAGCTCGGCAACCTTGACCTGGGGGGGGTCCAGGGAAGGTGGTCAGGTGGGGACAGGAGGGGAGGAATTGGGGGTGGGTTGGTGGGCGGTTGGTGATCGAGGCTGGACGTCGCAGCCCGGTAGGACCGACCGCAGTACGCAGGATGCCGTCTGGTCCCGCGAGGCGGAGGCACTGGTACTGGCACCGGTACTGGGCGGAGGCTTGGGCGGGACGTCCAGTAATGCCGCTGCTCGCGGCACCGGCATGTGATGTATATCCCCTATGTAGCTGTACAAATGACACGCGGCGGGGTGCGGCCACCAGGCCCCCACCGGCAGTGCGGCGGCAGTAGCACACCCGCACGTGTCCTCATCAGGCGGATAGTGGGGCAGCACTGCCGGGTAGCGGGCCTAAAGGGAGCAAGTGAACCCTGAATAAACAAACGAGAGACACGAGTCCGAGCCGGGCGGCGATGTGGGTCGGCGCCGTACCTGTCGGGGCCTGTACGACACCAGGATGGCTTCCTGCAGCCGGGGGCGGTGGGGGGCGCAGGCCGCAGCGGGATCCGCCAACCGCCTGGTGGGGGTCAGGGGGGTTATCCAAATGGGGGGTGAGGCGGGGGGTGGGGGGTGGGGGTGGAGGTGGCCGGAGTGCTGCGGGTTGTAACAGTGCAATGCGGAATTGGTACTGATTGCAGCAACCCGGCATCAGGATAAGTCATGGACTGTCCGTCCCCCCCCTGTTCCTCCGCCCCCGCTTCCTATGTCTCCATCGCTCCATCGCTCGTGGCCACGCTCCCCACCCGCTCCTGTCCACCTACCTGCACCTCAGCGGCGGCGTGTACGGCAGCTCTGTGCTGAGTGGGCAGCGGGGCAGGGGTCGGGCCAGCTGGTCTGCGGACATGAGCCCCGCCACCTCATTGACCACCAGCTGGGGGGAGGGGGGGAGGGGGGAGGGGGAGGGGCAGGGGAGGGGTTGAGCGGTTGGGCGGTTGGGCGGTCGGCTTGTCCGCGTGAGGTCAGGAGAGGGGAGACATGCGGCCGGTGGGGGCCACTCCCATGCGCGCACATGCACACATGTTGGGCATGTTGGGTACGGTCTGTCTGCCTGCCTGCCTGTCTGCTCCTGGGCGCCGGCAAGCAGTTGGCTGGCTGGATGGCTGGATGGGGAGGGGCCTGGGTGGCTGGCTGGCTTGGCGAGTCCGGCCGCTGTTTCGGAGGGAGCTCGCAGCCAGTCCAGTCCAGTCCAGTCCAGGAGCCGCTGCACCAGCGGACCCCTCCCTTCCCCAACTCCCCTCCCCCCCCTCCAGGACCAGGACCAGGACCAGGCGCATGGCGGTGAGGGCGACTGAGTGGTAGGGCTGGCGAGGGCGGTGAGGGGTGGTGGCAGTGTTGGCAGGAATGGTGGGTCCGGTGCCCTGCAGGTACGCCCTTCGGCCCCTCCTTCCCCCTACGTCCCCCCCGGCCCCCCCCCCGGCACCTGCCACTCCGCCGCATCGGCCGCATACGAGTACTGCAGCATGTAGGAGCTGACACAGGCCTGTTCGGAAGGGAGGGGAGGCAAGGGTGGGGCAGGAGTCAAGATGGGGCGAGAGGGGGGTCATCCGCCCGAAGTGGTCGGCCGAGGTCCGTGCGGTGGGAGGAGGAGCGCTCCTGCCCTCCCCTGCCTGACAGTGGCGACCTGGGCTGCTACTGAGCCCCGACTGCGCGCCGGAGACCGACTGGCCGGGGGCGATTGCGCTCTGCTCCGGCCTTGAAGGGCCCCCCTTCGCCCCTTGACGCTCCCCCCCCCTCACACACACACGCACGTTGATACCCGATTACCCCCCCACACACACATGCGCACACACACACTCGCCTGCAGCTCCTGTAGCAGCTGCATGGCCTCCTGCGGGGGAAGGGTCCACAAATGGGCGTTTGGGGAGGGGGAGGGGGTTACCAGGAACGTACAGTCGCTGTAGGGGTAGGCTGCGGTACAGGTGTACAACCACGCAGGGGGAGGACGGGGCTCCGTACGGCCATTGGGGCTCCGTACGGCCATTGGGGCTCCGTACGGCAAGTGGGGCTCCGTACGGCCAGTGGGGCAAGGAGAGGACCCAACGGGAGTCAGTCACCGCAGGCGGACGGACAGGCGGGCGGGCGAGCGGGCGGGCAGAGGTACGGCAGGGCTCGCGGGGGCGGTCCGCGGCTCGGGTGATCAAATCCCACACGCCGCGACCCTTCCTCACCCAGCCACCTGCCCCACTCCTCGAAGGCCCCTCCGCCACACGGTCTGCCTGTACCTGCAAACAAGGACTCCCAACCAACGCCCCAGTCCGCTAGCCGTTGACTGGGCCTGGCCCCCCGACTGGCTGGCAGGCGTGTCACTACACTCTGAGCCATGACACGACACACCCCGCGAACCAACACCGCACACATCCCGCATACCCCCGCCAGCCGCTATTCGGCAATGGTGCCGGTAGCCCCGCCCCACTCCAGCCTTAGGCTCAGGCCTCCCCGCCAAGACCTGCCGTCCCCTCACACACCCCCCCCTCACACAGACACACGCCCCCAGCCCCTGCCCTTCAGCTGCTGCGCCCACCTCCCGGCGGTGCAGGAAGAGGCACACCACCACGAAGCGAGCGTAGAAGCGCATCTGTCGGGCGGCGGCGATGGGGTCGGGGGCTCCGGCGGCGGCCCCCACCGACGGCGCAAAGTACTGCCGCGTGTGTACGGCATCGTAGAACGTGTAGCTCTCCAGCAGCGCCCCCGTGTCCCCGGACCGCAGGTAGTAATTGTAGTACAGCTGGCCGATCTTGTTGGCGATACCGCCCAGCTCGCTGCGCTGCAGGCCGCTCTCCAGCAGCGCGGCCCTGAGGAATGCGCATGCAGACACCACCGTCCATGGGATTGGATTCAGTACAGATGCCGGCAGGACGCTTAGGGTGAAAAGGTGAGGGACGGGGGAGGGCCATGACTTGGACAGGGTTAATTGACAAAACGAAATGGCCTTGGGGGCCCGAAGAGGCTGCCCGCAGCCGTTGTGTATATTGTTTTTGCAAAACGAGACATGTGCCGACGAAAAGGTATCATGTCGGCCTTGCACACCAAACCACAAAGTGGCCACGCGAAAACACATGAAACCCCAGCCGACATCACGCCTTGCAGGTGAACGGTCGCAGGCCACACGCGCGCCTGTTCTTCAGGTTTTGACAATAAAAATAGGTCGATCGAACTCTTCAAGGCTATAAAGCCCATGCTCTTTGCCGTGCTCGTCCCTAAACCCTTTTAAAGGAACCGACCCACGCCCTGACCTCTTAATGTTGATCCTACCTATTGATCAGCTGAAATTGCCATAGGCGCGAAAAAGAGTCGAATGTCTTGTGGAACAGCGCCTGAGCGGCGGCCCACGAATGGTCTCCACGTGTTTGGAGTTCCCGAAGCTTTCCAAAGCGTTTGTTGGCCCGATCAAGTAGAACCTGAAACTGCTGTCGCACGATCTGTGGATGCTTGTCCATTTCGCTGGCGGCGACAGGTAGCCAGGGCTCAAGACTCAAATCAGCGGGGCGTTAATGCATTGCAAGTCGTCTTTATGGAGCCGTGACTGGTTGAGTACGCGGTACATGCAGATCTTACTGCACGCAAATCAGCAAGGAGACGCGGTGCCTTCGGACAACTGTCGGCCTACCGCCGTGCAGCCGTGCAGTTGGAGCCAGTTGGGGCCAGTTGGAGCCGGTTGAAACACAAGTGCAAAGCCGGACTCGCTTCATGCCCAACGAAGCCTATGTTTAGTAAATTTGATTTCTGACAAATTTTCCTCCGGGTACCTAATTTGGGTTGAAAGAGCTAGGTTTCAGTTGCGGCGCTATTTTGCCTGGAAGGGAGCTGGTCCAGACAGGGCCTAACGTTGTACCTGAAATAGAATTACGAGTCCTCTTCTTTCATCCAAACTTTGGAAGGCTGGAGAGGGTCCTCACAGTCGGCGGACGCTGGCTGCCAGTGCCACACCCTGCAGGCCCAAGCAACGCGGCTGGCGAATGGTAAGAGCATCATGGTTAGCGCAATTCAAGCAAAATTAGGTATCACTTGGTCGTGGCCCGTGGTCGTAGGTTGGTGAGCGTCAACCGGGGCGCACGACCGCATGGCTTCAGGGCTTGCTGTCGGCAAATTAAGAAGGTATGTATACAATTAGGTCACTCGTTAGCTTGGCTTCCGTTTTAAAGTGTATCCAGTGCCGAGGCAAAAAATGCTGGGCTCCGGTTGGCGAGCCACACGCCTGCTTTGGTGGCCGACGGCACGATACTTGCTTCATGCTCTCTGGACGGCGCTGACGCATGGCGTTCAACGTCTGTAATGTGGGCTTATCCTCCGTCAGGCGGCGGGGAGGCGCGTCTGGGCTTGTAGCCATGTCGAAGGCGCACCAGCTCGCCTGCTGGCGGGCGTACACGTGCGCGGCACCGGCTCCACGATAGCCGCAATGCGCCGATCGTCTACCGCCTCTGCTGCTGATTGCCAGGGCGCGGCGCGTGACCGGCGCACGGCGTCCGGCTGGGTTGACGGACGGGCACACGGCCGCGGTCGTGGGGCGCGCGGGCTTCAATGCCGGGCAGCGGATGCAACCGCTGGGGCCCGCGCCCCGCAGGCCGTCGCCTCTAATGCTGCTACGTTTGGGTTGCTCGGACACAACTCCGAGCCACACCCACAACGGCACTCAGCAACCCTCCCGCCGCAAGGGGTGGTGCAGCTGATGCAGCCACCGTTGCGACTCGCGCAGGTGGGGGGCCTGGGGGGGAGGGGCCTGGGGCCTGGTACGTGATTGCCGTGTCCATGCCGTATGCGCTGTGCTTGAAAGGGCAGGCATAGATGAGGCTGCCTCATTCCTTCAGCCCAGGCAGTAGGACTGTTGGGCTGCGGCCTTTCCCATATGCTGCCAGCAACAACCCTCCCGGTCACCCGGTGCAGGAAATATCCTTGTCCGCTCTTTAATCCCTGCTCCACCCCACCCCATTCCACTAAAACCCGCCTGTGCTACTGCTGCTGCTGTTGCTGGTGTTGCTGCCCTGCGGGATTGCACAGGCCGCAAGCCCAGCTGGCGCCGTTAGCGGCAGGCCCAGCGCAGACACCTCCAGCCCCGGCTGCAGCAGCAGCGGCTCAGGGCAGGCCGGGGTGGGGATGCGCGGTGCTCCCGGCTCACGTAGGCTGGTGTGGAGGGCGGGCCCCGCGCAGCCTCCTCCTTCTCCCCCGCCGGCCCCCAGAAGCCTCCTACCCCGGGAGCGTGAGCGGGAGCTGGCAGCGACGCGGACCTGGGTGGGTGCCGGTGGCGGGGGTCGTGGCGGTGGCAGCGGCGCCGGCGGTCGGCCCTATCTCGGGGGCGGCGAAGTCGCTCGGGTGGTGTCCCTGGGGTCGCTGGGTCCCTTGCTGCTGCGGCCATTTCCCACCGGCACTAGCGGCAGTAGCACGGTCCGACGCCGGGAGCGAGGCGGCGGCAGCGGAGGAGGGGCAGAGGAGGTCGATACAGCGATGCGGCCGCCGCTGCCTCGGGACTGGACGCGGCTGGAGGACATGGCTCCGGAACCGGACCCAGCGGCAACAGTAGGGTCGGCAGCCCGGGGCAGGAGCAGGGAGGGCGGCGGCGCTCCGATGGGTGGCTCGCCGAGTGCCCTCGGCCCCTTGTCGCGCCCGCCGAGGAGCGAAGAGGGACGCAACAGCAACAGCAGCGGCAGCAGCAGCAACACAGGCCTTGCGTTCAGCGGCGGCGGCACCGCTGGTTGCTGGGGCGACCTGTTCCGGCTCTTCCCCCGGTGCAGCACTTGTCGCGAGCTGCGGCAGCTGCACCGCGACTACAGCGGCCGCCTGCTGCCCGACCACATCCCCGCGCTCATGGCCGCCGCAGCCAAGCTATGCACCCGGAACCAGAACCGGAATCGGGCGCGCAGCGATGGCGATGGCGGGGAGAGGACACACCAGCAGCAGCAGCAGCAGCAGCAAGGGGAGGATCGGCACGGCCAGTGGCGGCAGCAGCAGGGGGAGGAGTCTAAGGGCGAGCCTGATGTCGATGTCGATGTCGGTGCTGCTGCCGACGACGCCGACGAGTCTCATCAGCTGGTGGTATATGTGTGGGAGCTGGCGGGCAGTGCGCTGCGGTTGGCTCGCTCCAGGGAGCTCCCCCCGCGCAGTCTCGCCACCGCCATGTGGGCAGTGGCCAAACTGCCGCTGAGCCACCACCAGCAGCAGCAGGACACACTGCCGCCGGGGGAACTAGTCGGGCGCAGCCCCAGCACCCACCCCCGGGATGCTCCTGCTCCTGCCCCTGCCCCGTGTCGCGAGGAGTGGCTCCAGTGGGTCCGGGAGATGGCTCGCTGCGCCGCCTCCTCCCCCGCCCTGCTGGCCGGTTTCTCGCCGCAGGACGTGAGTCAGACGCTGTGGGCGGTGGCGAGCCTGGAGTGTGGCCCCCTGCCCCGGGCCTTCCTGGAGGGGCTGCTGGAGGCCGCCCGGCCGCGTCTGGCCGCCTTCAGTCCGCAGTCTCTGTCCAACAGCCTGTGGGCGCTCTCCCGCCTGCGCTGCCAGCCGCCCCCCGCCTGGCTGGAGGCGGCGTGCGCTGCCTCCGCCCCCCAGCTGGCCGCCTTCTCCCCCCAGGCGCTGGCCACCACCGCAGCAGCCCTGGCGCACCTGGAGTACTGCCCGGGAGCCGACTGGTGGGCAGCATTCTTCGAAGCATGCCACCACCGCATGTGGCCCCACACGGGGCGGGGGCCGGGGGTGGCTGACCCGCACATGGACCCGCGACAGCCCCCCGGGATGGCGGCGATGCCGGGACCCACTGCCACCACCACCACCACCACCATGACGCAGCCACTCAGTACACAGGCAGCAGCAGCAGCAGCGCTAGACGCAGCAGCGGCCGAAACGGCGGTGGCAGCAACAGCAGCGCCCGCTTCCTGTGCCCGCATGGACATGAGCTCTGGCGCCGCTGCGGCAATCTCGCCTGCTGTTGCGGGTCCGGGCGGCTGGGGCCGGTTGGCGTCCTCATCCCCCACCCAGCCTCAGCCCCAGCGCCAGCCCGCCTCCGTGGCCCCACCGCCGCCTCCGCCTCAGTCGCTTGCTCAGACCGCCTGGGCGGTGGCCCGGCTGGGAGTGGCTCCTCCGGCCCCCTGGCTGGAGGGGCTGGTGGCTGCGGCTGCGGCTGCCGGGCCCCGCCTCAACGGACAGGACGTGGCCAACCTGATGTGGGCGCTGGGGGCACTGGGGTACAGGGACCTGGGCAGGTGCAGCAGCCCCGACACGGTGGATATGGATTGGGGCAACACCCGCACCGGCCCCGCGCCCGCCCCGCTCTCGGATGCCCCCGCCCCCCGCTCGGGTCCCCGGCTGCTGCTTCCCCTGCTGGGCGCCTGGCAGCGGTGCCTGGAGCGGGACACCCTGCAGCCGCAGCAGCTGTCAGCCTGCCTGGTCGCCTGCGTGCACCTGGGGCTGGAGGCGGGGGCGGGGGCGGATGGCGGGGGGCAGTCCGGGCTGGCTGCCTGCCGGTCCCGGTCCGGGTCGTGGTCCTGGTCTGATGCTGTGGAGCGCTCCCTGGAGTCTCTGGGTCGGCGGCTGCCTGCCTGCTCGGGGCAGGTGGTGGCCAATGCGCTGTGGGCGGCTGCGCGGCTGGGCTGCAGGCCCCCCAGCGCCTGGGTGGGGGCGGCGGTGGAGAGGTTCATGCGGGCGATGGAGGACGACGACGCGGGGCCGCAGGTGGGCAGGGGTGGGCCCGACACAGGCAAGGGGGGGGGGGCGGGGCGGAGCGGGGTGTCCATGCACGCACAGGTCGGGGCGCCCGGGGGGGGGCGCCAGCCGAGGGGTTGGGGTTGGGCTGCATGGGGGTAGATGGGGTACGACAGCTCGTGCCGGGTCCCGGTCAGGCCAGCGGGGGCCGGGCGGGTCGGGGATCAGCGGGGAATGGGCAGAAAGAAGCTGGAGGCCTGGGTGGGGCTGCGGGTGGGGCTATGGGTGGCTACGTTACGGGGCGCTGCACCAATTGGGGAGCTGACGTCCGGGTGGAGATGAACAGGCGGGGGATGGGGGCGGGTTGATGGCGGGCTATAGCGGGGGCGTGCGAACCCGGCAGGCAGGAGCTTCTGTAGCTCCCTGCCAGCTGTCCACTGCCCATCATGTACGGCAGAAAATAGCGTGCACACCCGTACACGCTTGCCCACGCGCCCAACGGGGATGACGACGGAAGCCCCCTCAGGAGGGACCCAGTAGCGCCGCCCGACCCCGACCCCGGCCGGTAACCCCCCCTCCCCTTTCCCCCCCCCAGGAGGTGGCCAACGTGTGGTGGTCCCTGGGCCGTCTGCGCTGGGTCCCTCCCCCCGACACCGCCTCCGACCTGCTGGCTCGCAGTCTGGCCCTGGTGGCCTCCGGGGACCTCACCAGTGGGGAGCTGGCCAGCATGATGTGGGCGCTGGGCAGGCTGGGGATAAGGCTGCCCAAGGTGGGGGGGAGGGGGGGGAGAGTGAGGGGGGGGGTGGTGGGGGGGGGGCAGTGAAGAAGAAACCGCAGCGATGGGAGCGAGACGGCGCATGTGTAACCCAATCAGTCGCTGTACTTACCGGCGTGCCTGTTTCTTTTCCTAAACTGAGGATGCTGTTGTGTATTGGGATGGGCTGCGCCACCTATCTCCCTCCGTCCCTCTCTCAAACAACCCCTCCCCCCTCCGCATGTGTCGCTGTGTGGGTGTGTCGCTGTGTGTCCGCTGCAGCCGCTGATGGACCGACTGGTGGCCATCGTCCGATCCGCCCTCATCCGGGAGGGACGACAGGCCCGGCAGGAGCAGCAGCAGCAGCAGCGAGGGGGCGGGCCGGCTGGGGCCCCCGCCGCGACCTCAACCTCGACCGCTGGTCGCCCCCGCCCCCGCGGCCACTTGCTGATGCGGGCGGCCCCCGCTGCGCCCCCCGCCACATTGGTGACTCTGCTGCGGGCGCTGTCAGCCCGGCAGGCCACCTCCCAGCGCAGTACGGCAATGTCACTCCTGGAGCGATCCCTCCGACACATGACGATGACGCTGACGCCGCCACCCGCACTCGCAGTCGGGGCATTCGGGGCTGCGGGCGGCGAAACGGGAGCAGAACGTGAGGGGCCCCGGTTGCGGAGAGACGTGCAGCCAGCTGCTGCTGCTGGGCCTGCTGCCGCCCGGCAGGTGTCTCTTTCGCTGCACTCGGCCGCCAGTCTGGGTGTGGCGCTGTGTGCCGAGTCGGGGCGGCCCGGGGCGGGGAGCAGCAGAGGACTGGCGGGGGCAGTGGTGGCGGCGGTGCGGGCGGTGCTGCCGTACACCAACAGTCGCGACCTGGCAATGTGTCTGTCAGCGCTGGCGGCTATGGAGGCGGCGGTGCCGATGGGGTTGCTGGCGGCAGCACTGCAGCGCGCGGGGGAGCTGCACGGGGTGGGGGGGCCGCCACCGGTGGGGGGGCCAGCGGGGCCCGCAGGCGGAGGCGGAGGCGGCTCTGCAGCCCTGCGGCCGGGGGGTCTGGGTCCCCAGGCGGTGTCGGTTGCTGACCTGGCCACCAGTGTGTGCAGTCTGGGTCGGCTGCTGGAGCTGCATGCGGAGTGCAGGGGCCGGGGAGGGGCGGAGAGGGCGAGCAGGGCGGAGAGGGGGGCCGGGGGCGGGAGAGGGAGTGGGAGCGGGGGCAGCCCCGAGGTACCTGCTGTCCCCGATGATGATGATGATGGACGCAACGTCATCATCGATGCTGATGGAGATGGGGATGCAGGCGAGGTCGGTGTGTCGACGGGAGGGGGTGGTGGTGGGGCTGAGCAGCAGTGGGCAGCCAGGGCGGCGGCGGCTGCGGCGGCGGCGGAGGTCCGCTCCCGGTGGGACGAGCTGCTGCTGAGCCGCCCCCGATTGGCCGGTGCGCGGGAGGTCCTGCTGGCGGCCGCATTGGCCCACCTGGAGGGGCAGGGGCAGGGGCAGGGACAGGGGGACTCAGCACCCGCCGGCGGCGCCGGAGCCTCTACACCGCCGCCCTCCCTGGCGCACTCCGCAGTGCCCTCCCTGGCGCTGACACCGGAGGACGAGCACCGGCAGCACTCACCCGCACCCGCCAGCACTGCCGCCGCCGCCGCTGACGGCGCTGGTAGCGGCAGTTCCGCTGGCAGTGGCGTGGTCCTCCCTCCGTTGTCTCCGGCGAGTGTGCAGCATCTGATTCTGGGCTGCTCGCTGGCCCGCCTGCGCCCTGGTCCCCGGCTGCTGCGGCTGCTGGCTGGGCGGCTGGTGGGGGTGTCGGGTGAGCTGCCGGGGGGTGTGGTGGCGGCCTGTCTGGCCCACCTGGCGGCCATGGGGGCGGAGATGGAGCCGGGGCTGGCGGAGCGGCTGGTGGCGGGGATGAGGGAGAGACTGCGGGCGCAGGGGCCGGCGAGGGCGCAGGGTCGGGGCTGGGTGGCGGCGGTGTGCGGCGGAGTGAGCCTCCTGGTGGCGATGTGGGTGCTGAGGAGGAGGGGAGGGGGCGGGGGCGGGGTCGCCGAGGTGGCCCTGCGCACCGCCAGTCCTGGCAACCGGGCGGGGAGGTGCAGGCTGCGGCGCGCTGCCGAGGTGGTGGATCCGGTGGTGATGCGGCGGCTCCAGGGGAGGCTCACCCGCCTGCGCGAGGAGGCCGAGTGCCTCCGAACCACATGACACACCACCGGGGGACCCGGCTGCTCGGCTGCCCGGCCGGGGGGGGGGATGCGGCAGCCAACCAACCAAACAACCAAACAACCCAAACCTAGGCGTCATGGCGCAGTGCGCGGGAGGGGGGGAGCGTGGGGGCTGATGGCTCCAGCGTCGGCCTCATCCCCCAGCGGCTGAGGACGGGGGGTGCGAGACTTGCCCTCGTTGATCTGCATTGTGGGACGCAGCGGCGAAGGGGGGGAGGGGGGTTACCGGTATGCGGCCAGCCATTGGACGTGTGGGCGTGGTCGCCTTTCGTCGTCCCCCGGGGGATCTGGTCTAGTTCTGTTTTGGCGTGGATGTTGGGGAGGGGTCGACTGGCGACTAGCAACCCAGTGGTACGGGTCTCAGAACTTGGGGGGAGACAGTACATGTGGGGGCATTCGGGGCGGAAGGGGTGCTGTTGCTGTTGTTGTGTTACCTGCATATTGTTTCGGCGGGGTGTGGTGTGTCGGCGCTTGCGGTGCGGTGCAGCACCCGCCCACGGGGGTCGCTGGTTGGACTTGCGTGGGTGGGTGTGCAGTACAGATCATTAATTGGGGGCGTGTGTGTCCAAGTCGGTTCCAGGGAGACAGTGCTGTCCGCGCGTGTGTGTGTGTGCCTGTGTGTGCATTTGATGGAAACCGAACCGAACCGAGCGAAGGAACGAACGAACGAGCTGCACACACCCTGGTCGCCGCGGGGCGGGGCGGGGGAACGGACGCGGGGCTCCCTTTGGTCCGCCTCCGTCTGGTGGGAGGTGGTGCGGGAGGTGGTGTGGGTCTGCAGGGCAGTGCAGTGCAGTGCGGCGAATGTGGAGCAGTACGGAAGTACATAGGTAGGTAGGCAGGCAGGTGGGTAGGTAGGTTGTTAGCAGATGCGGGACTGGCGGCGACTGTGCGGGCGTGCGTGTGTGTGCTTGTGGAGGAGGGTCGGGGTCGGGGTGTGTGTGAGCCCCCCACAGCCCGGTGCAGCGCCGCTACGGCCACTGCCCGCTGGCCACCAGACTGCCTCGTCAACTGCCCCAGTTGCCAGTTGCCAGGCCGGAATCCTAGACGGTGACCCGGTAACCTAACCCGGCTTTTCACCGTGTCTTGGTGCCTGGTGCATCGGTCCTGTTCGCTGTCAACAACGCATCTTACAGCGCAGAACAGCACAGCACAGCACGACTGTCAGCACAGTGCAGTACAGTACGGACCCCGAGTCCCGACCCTGCTTCAGGTTTGCCGGGTTTGCCGCGGACGCCTTTCATTGCATTGCCGTACACATTCACGAACCGCCCGCGAGTTCCCCTTCGGTTGTGTACTCGCAGCCCCGCCCCCCTCGCGGCACCTTATGGCTGTTTGGTGAGGTCTGCTGCTGCTGGCGTTGTGTGAGTGCAGTGCAGGTCAGTGGGCTCCAGACCCTGGGAAGGAAGCTTGGAGCCACCAGCGGGCCCTCCCTGTCCCGCAGTGCAGCGGAGACGACCCGAGGAGGGCCAAAGGAAAGCGCACCTCCCAGTCACCACATCACATCACATCACATCACATCACAAGTCGGCCGTCCAGACATGAACTCGTGTCGGGGATATCGCAGCTTCGCAGGAAGCGGCTTCGTGGCCGCCCCCGGCTTTGGAGGGTCTATACCCCGCTCGGCTGGGCTGGGCTGGGCTGGCGGGAGCTGACCCATGGACAAACACACACGGTCAGAGCGGCGCGTGGGTGCTGGGCAGCGCGGACAGGATACTCTGGCCCGACCCGACCCGACCCGGGCCCCATCGCCATCCCCATCCCCATCCCGGCGCATAGGTGCCATGTGAACCTCCCGGCGGCGGCGCAGCGGCGGAGCTTCCCCCGAACGAACGGCCCACGACCAGATCCACACACGACCCACCCCATCCCCTGCCTCGCCCCAACCCCCCTCCCAACCCCCCGGCGACATCGCTCCCGCCCTCCCCCTCCCCCCTCCCCGGTGGGGCCACAGGGGAGGTCCGTCGGCAAGATGCCACCCCGCCTGCCCCCCGCAACGCTGTCCCCCTCCCCCCCCCCGCCAGTCAGCCAGCCGGTCGGTGGGTGGGTGTGTCCGTCAGTCGCAGGATCCGTCCTGGGGGCCGTCCCTCCACCTTTCCGCCAGGCGGCTGCAGTCGAACAACGGCTTGCCCAGCATCTCATTCACCTGTACGGCACCGGGACGCGAAGCAGCAGTGAGCCGCCGGGGTACAGTTAGCAGGGGATGGGCGGGGGGAACGGGGAAAAGGAGGGGAGGGCGGCGTGCAGGCTGGAGGGAGGGAGGGTTAAAAAAAGGCGCGGGAGCCGGAAGCGCGCCCGGCCTTCTGCCCCTCGTGCCCGGACGGTGTCCAGCTGTGAAAGCGCCCCCACTCAGGTAGGTCTGACGGGCTGTGCTGACGGGCCCGCCTGCCCGCTCGCCCGCCCGCTCACTTGTCTGTCAGCCTGCCTGACTGTCCACATTTGTAGGCCTACATGCCTCATTTTGCCCACCTCACCTCACCTCCCTGCTCAACCCGAACCGCCTGACCCATGACCTCCTGCCCCACACTGCCTACCGGCCCCCCCTGGAGCTGAGCACCCTCCCACCTCCCACCTCCCATAGTCCGGCTCGCAGAACCCGGGCCCTGCCCCGTCCCCTCCCCGCGCCCTGCCCCGTCCCCTCCCCGCGCCCTGCCCCGTCCCCTCCCCGCGCCCTGCCCCGTCCCCTCCCCGCGCCCTGCCCCGTCCCCTCCCCGCGCCCTGCCCCGTCCCCTCCCCGCGCCCTGCCCCGTCCCCTCCCCGGCCCCACCTCGTTGTGAATACCGCACAACCACAAGCTGAGCTCCCGGGCCGTCCCCACCCGCGGAGGGCTGCGGCGCACTTGCTCCCTGGGGTGGGGGCACATGAGATGAGATGAGGGAAGGCGGGGAAGGGGTAGGGGAGGGAAGGGAAGGGAGCCCAGCAGGGCGTGAAGGGCAGCGGGGCGAGGAACGGAAGCGCTTCTGCGAAACCGGGAGGAAAACTGAAAAGCACGTAAAGTGCAAAGCGAACACATCCACCTCCTGCTGCTGCGGCGGCGGCGGCGGCTGCTGCCCGTAACGGTGGCGGTGCGACAATCACCCGGCCCCCAGCCCCCGCCCCTTCCCCCCACAAGCACGCGTTTACTTTTGCACGCACTGCATTGTGGCGTGAGTGAGCGTGCTCTGCCCAACCTGCAGCGGATCAGCCCTCGACAGCAAAACTACAACCCAGCCCACTTTTGCATCTGTCTTTTGTGCTTGTATCGCTGGGTGGGTGGTGGGTAGGTTGGGCATCTGCCGTAGCTCCGCTCAGCTCCAATCTCCCAAAGTACCCCAAGGACCCCCCCTTGCTGTTATTCTGTGGCCCCTCTGTGGGGTGGGAATACAACCCGCACACCCCCACCCCCACCTCCCACCTGAGGTGCTCTGCGCAGACCTCGCAGGGGTAGAACTCCGCCAGCCCCTCCATCATGCACCGCATCAGCTCCTGCTGCCGGGCAGAGGGCTGGTCGGGGTAGTGCGCAGCCACACTGTGAAGGAAGGTCCACGTGGCTCGACCCAGCTGCCAGCTGTCGGGAGGGCAGGCCACAGCGCCGCGGCCGCCGACCCCGCCGGCGGCGTCCTCGCTCGCAAATGTACTGCTGCTCGTACCCGCGGCAACCGCGGCAACCGCTGCCGCTGCCGCCACTGCAGATGTTGTTGCATCGGTCACAGCGACTCCGGCTCCGGCTCCGGCTCCGGCTGTAGGCTCGGCGTCCCCAGCACCCGCGGAAGCCTGGGAAGGTGAGGCGCCCGCTCCCGCTGCCGCTCCCCGGGGAGGCCGCAGCGCCCGTTTGAACGAGTCCACCACCCCAGCACAGGCCCGGGAGCGGCAGTCCTTGAGGCCCAAAGGCGCCGCCGAGGCTGCCGCGACTGTAGGGTCACCGGGTGGGGAGCCACCTTGCACAGTGGCCGCACTGCGTGCTGACTCTGAAGCCTCATCGCTGGACGAGCTGCGTGGAGGGGTGCTGCCCGGCTGCCCCGGGGCTGCTGTCGACGACAACGCCGGCTTCGAGTCCCCTTGGATCCCTGCGCCCTGCTGATTGTCATGCGGCTGACGAATTACAGTTCCTGAGGGTAAGGACGTGCCCGGCGCATTGCCGTCTGCCGGTCTTGACAACTCGGTTTGCTGCTTCGCTCCTCCTGAAACTACAGGGGCACGCGGCTGAAAGAGCTGCACGTATGGAGGCACATTACATGGGCGAGATGCTGCGGGAACTGCCTGTGGGAGTCTTTCGGATGGGGCGTCCGCATCGCTGGGCGATGCCGATGGCTGACGGCCATACTGCACTGGAACGTATCTCTCGCGAAAAATGAAGTCAAGAATATGCATAGTGCTCGAATGATAACGGCGTGACTGAAACGAACAGCAACCGTCGCGGAGGAATTTCCTTAGCAGTTCAGTGAATAATGAATACGCTATGCACTGTATTTATTGTTGTCAATGTAAACCCCAAATCGCATGCACAGCGACACACTCTTCTAGAAACGAACGCTGCCGTACGATCCTACTGCCGTAACTTCGGTTGGTTCTACCCCGTGCCATAATCACATCCCCTGCGCCGGCAAATTTTCCATAGTATGGGCATGGTTTATTTGTTTTCGCGGCCGCAGGCCGCGCGATTTTGGAATTTACGAGGCAAAAACACTCAAATTTCATCACTTTTCAACCCTAGGGGCTCACATTTACCATTTTGGAACTAGATCCAAAACAACCGTTTTTGAGGAAAACAAGAGACAAGTCCCTTGTTGAAGGGCTCGGGAATGTAGAGTCAGAAAGTCAACGTGTCTGAATAGTGAGCTTTGCGAATCGAGGGACCATAGGATGTTCACCAAAGCAGCATAAAATACCTGTTGTATACTCAAAACGAAGGACAACTGCAGGCAGTATGAAAGTCGCAGAATTTTTCTTGAGATTTTGTTCACGGGCTGATGTGCGATGGCAAGGCAACAAAGTCCGTTTCGTGTTCGCTTCCCCTTGTGACGTGCACGCCGATACACAGAACCTTAATTATACCTATGCTGTGCGGAAGAGAAAGGGCACAGTCCAACACTCTAGCAGCGCGCTGACCTTCACGTTCCACCCCCACGCCCCCCCCCCGGGACACTCCCCCCCCCCCGCGTTAACCCTCTCGACTCGCCACGGTTTGCGACAGCCATGCAGCAGGCAATTTCCGGGATAAACTGCAGTTCTGTGTTGCCTCCACTTACACGCGCTTAAGACGGGTAGCGGCACACGCACTTTCTAACCCGCCGTTCTCCCCCGACCAAAACCCCACACCCCATTTTTCGTTGTACCACCCGACGCGGACGCGGAGCATGCTGCATACCATTTCCGGGATAGGCGTCGATGCAGTACGGCCGCTATGTGCCATACACACTTCGGGTTGGTTAGACAGGATGGGAAAAAGCTATGGGTAGCACATGCACAACTGAAGCCCAAGCCTGAGCCCACCAGCCCCTCCTCCTTACCTAAATCGATTTCCAATCCTGTACCACGGTTCGGGTCCGGTGTGACGTGTTCCCCGAATGCCCGAACAGGCAGAGTAGGCGGGCACCGCGGGCAGGGGGGGCCCGAGACGGCTCCCAGCTGCAGGGGGGCCGTGTTTGGCTTCCCACGATGGGCCCGCGTCAACGAGGGCAGCACGGGCAGGACGAGGGGTTGGGGGCATAGAAGGTGGAAGGGTTCACAGCGCCGCCTCGTTGCGGGCCGGTAGCGTCGAAGTCGAGCTAGGGTATCGGCCGGGAAGGGGTGAGTGGGAAGCGTGGGGAGGGCAGTTGGACGGGCAGGGTGCAGTGGTGTGGAAGGGGGGAAGGGGCGAGATGCTTGTGTCCAAATGGGAGCAGGCCATCACGACGGGACTGTGGCGCCTCCTGGGGGCCCCCTAACCAGCCCGCCGGGAAGGGAGCACAGCCGAGGCCGGCGATGTGACGCGGCGGGGGGGGCTCGGGTGCGGGTGGAGTGGGGCGGGGAAGTAGGGAGGAGGGGGGAATGAAGAGGGAGGGAGGGAGAGATAAGGGCGGAGCAGGGTCGACACCGGGGTGAAGGGAAGGGGGGTGCCGCGTCGGCGCGGTGTGGGTTTGCGTGGAAGGTGGCAACTGGCGCTGGTACAAAGACTAACCCAACCAGTTGGCTGGTGGTAAGATCGCACCCCAGTGCAATATACGTGCGAAGCAAGGTGGAGACACTGCCCCTCACCAAATAACTGCACCAGGCCCACCTCATGTCGCTTTGGATTATCCCATTCATACGGCTCGTAATTTTCCGGGCAGACGGGGACTTTGTACTGGCGCCTATGTATCATGCACGTGTTTGACAGCGCCGGCGCGCCCCACCCTACCAAGCTGTCCTTTGAGGCCTCCACGCCGTTACCGGGCCGGACCACGGCCCAACCCAGACTGTACACCGTACGGGAGGCAATGCATCTGACTTTGGGTCTAGAGGGTGGAAGCGGGATTACAGCGGCAAGCACCAGCCTCCAATCAACATATCGGCCATGGGGGTCTGAACTAGCCAGTGCGTCGAGCTTAACTCGCCGGCCAGCATGACACCCCGAGCTGTACGCCACCATAGCTTGCAGGCAGCTGCACCTGCACCGCCGCCTCACACTGACACCGCCCCCCTCGCACTGACACCGCCCCCCTCGCACTGACACCGCGCTCACAACGTCTTCCACCATTTCCACACACCGACACGACATCAGCACCATTTTCCCACCCCTCATGCGGTATCTGGACCCCAGCGAGACGCTCAACGCGTCTTTTGATTAACATCGGTCCATCACACAAGCCGACACATCATTTGGCACCCTTTGGGGGCTTTCCCATGCGCTTCTTGCGTGCATCAACAACCTTGCCCTGGTAGGTGCTCTGGCACATCTTGCAGTAGCCCCTCTCGTCAACCTCGATACTCTTCCCCTTGTCCTTGCTGCATGGAGCACACTGCGACTGGCACTTGTCGCTACTCCGCCAGTGGTGCCCAAACGCCCAGCCGCGATGGTAACAGACGTCGCAGGTCTTTCAACCCGTCGGTCCGTTGGGCCCTGTTTTCCTGCTGCCGCCTGCTCCTGCTGCCGGTGCCTCCACGCCCGCATCTGCACGTCCTCTCTTGGCCCCGATGACCTGCTGTGTAGGCTGGTGCGGCTTTTGACGTAGCACGGCGCCCTTGCCGCCAGGCTGCCGCAGCTGCGCCGTTCCCCCCCCCATCCCCAACCCCGCCATCCTGCCGCCGCTGCCGCCGACCATCGACCCGAGGGTGCCGCCCCACGCCGGCGGCCCTAGCCCTTCTGCAAGCGACCCACCAATCGACTGCTGTGGGAGGGCGCCGGCGTCAGCCTGCTGCTGCTGCTGCTGCGGTGTAGGCAGCATCAGCCCCTGCGGCGTCCCAGTGCCGCACGCCGAGTGCCAGGCCCCATAGCCGCCAGGCTGTTGCGGCTGCGCCGTTCCCCGCCCATCCCCATGCTCAGCCGTCGCTGCCGCCGACCGTCGATCCGAGGGAGCCGCCCAGCGCCGGCGGCCCTATCCCTTCTGCCAGCGACCCACCAATCGACAGCTGTGTGAGGTCGGCGGCGTCGGCCTGCGACTGTAACTGCTGCTGCAGCTTCGGTGTAGGCAGCATCAGCCCCTGCAGCGTCCCAGTGCCAGGCTCCATAGCCGCCAGGCTGCTGCAGCTGCGCCGTTCCCCCGCCCATCCCCATCCCCGCCATTCGGCCCTGTACGATGTACGCGTTATAAGGGCCGTTGCGGCCGGCCCGGGCGAAAACGCCGCTGAGGGCCGACAGGCAGGCCTTGACGGCGGAGGGACCCACCGCACCGCCATCCCGACCGTGGCGGTGAGGCAGCCACCAGGTCACCATGTAGACAAGTACATCGTCGGGCGTACAGTCCGCCCACGACCGGCCGCGCCCGCAGCGGGTGAGCCAGTCCAAGAACTCGGCGGTCGAGGCGTCCTGCCGATCCACGGTCTTGCCCGACAGAGCACCCAGGAGCACCTGGTTGACGACCGCCAGCCTCCGCTGGTAAACCATGTCCTGCTCGGCGGATGGAGCGTGCGGGGATGCCCGGAGCCGCCCGGAGATCCGAGCCAGGCGGCCGCTCGCCACGCCCAAGGGCGGCGCCCCCTGCATGGCATTACGGGCGGTGGCCGGTGACGAGGGGTTAAGGATCGCGAAGAGAGGCGAGACGAGGAACCGCGGCAACGATGTACGTGAGACGCGGCGCCTCGCGCTACCCCATTCGCTCAAGCCCGCTTCGCACCTGGCCAGCGGGGCCCAGCTGCGGAAGACCGGCGGAGCAGCCCGGATTGGGCAGAAAGGCGGGGGCGCCAATCGATCGAAAATGCGGCACAGCGGGAAGAACCCCTGGGGAACAGGACAAGAGCGCGGAACGGTTAGTGCCTGAGCTAGACAGGGAGCGCCGGCCCCGCGGACAGCCCATCGGACTGCAGATGGGAACCGGTACCTCGGGACGCGAGGTGGCGGAGTGGCCAAGATCGCGGACGTGCAACGTTCACCGGAAGGAGAGGCCCCGGGGCAGAAACGGAGCCAAACACACCCGGGGAGAGGCCGGCGAGCGGGGCTGATCTCGGGGGCGCAAAAGGCCCGAAGTTGGCGCCTAGGGCCTGCAGCCGAGCGCGAAGTAGGGTCGGTGCGGATGGACATGATACAGACCAAGCGCAGCGTGGGCTAACGCACCGGCGGCAGGAGCGGCGACATCCCGACAGCGAACCCGGGCCAGCCCGCTAGCGGGGAACGGCGCCTGCAGCAACGTATTTGCGCCGAAGGACATTGGCAGCACAGGGGTAGGGCGGCGCCCGAGCACCTAAAGGCGTACCTGTAGCGGAGACGGCGGCGGGAAGCAGAAGGCACCCGCCGAGCCGGGAACGCCGGCAAACGGGGAAAACTGCGGGACCGACAGGCGACCGTCACCCGACCGTCCGACCGGATGCGTGAGAGAGAAAAACTAGCAGAGTGTGCAGCGGCACGGAACCCAATAGCAGAGAACTCAAGGCTCTGAGCTTGCGCGCCGGCTGTGGTGTAGGCAGCATCAGCCCCTGCGGCGTCCCAGTGCCGCTCACCGATTGCCAGGCCCCGTAGCCGCCAGGCTGCTGCAGCTGCTCCGTTCCCCGCCCATCCCCATCCCCGCCATCCCGCCGCCGCTGCTGCTGCCGATCGGCCGAAGCCCTGCAGGGGCTTCCCCGCCAAACGGCTGCTGTGTGCTGCACGACAGCAGCGGCGTGGGCCTGCGGCTTCGACTGCTGCTGCTGCTGCGCCGTAGGCGGCATCTGCCCCTGCAGCCTCCCAGAGCCGCCCGGTTGGTGCAGAGCCCTGTACCCGCCAGGCGGAGGCAGCTGCGGCTGCACCGTGGAGCCGCACATCCCCATTCCGGCCCTGTTAGAGAGCTAGTAGAACGCCTGCGCCTTGGTCAGCAGCCACCGCCTGATCGAAGCTGCACAACATGGCAGGAGTCTTGACTCTTACTCCCTGCTCTGCAAGGTGCCTAGTCTGCACCAGGTGGATGTTCCAAGCCTCAGCCATGCCTGCTGCGGCAGTCCTTCCCGCAAGCGGTGCGAGCGCCACCAAGAGTAGTACCCCCACCGCTCCTGTATCGGCAGCTGCCTAACGTTCTGTAGCATCCACTCGACGGTACCGACAAGGGATGGCACGGGTTACTGTCACTGCTGCAGTACGGCAAGCTGCGTTGTGGTAGCGGCAACGGCGCCAGAGGCGGGTGCTGCTGACACCGCTGGAGGTATGAGAGGTGGTGGGGCTTGAGCTGAGGGTGAAGCCGCGAAGAACTCCGTCGCCTTACGCTGCCTTGCCTGGGCTGGCGCATGGACCTGCAACCGTCTCACGTTAACCCCAAACCTCCCCTTCGAACCCCAAACATTCTCAGTATATCGTAAGCACATGCATACAAGTCTAGCTTACACTGCATCTCGATTCCGCGCTCCCTGGCATCGTAAGAGAGGCTCAATTCTTTATGGCTCGCCGCGGAAGGCTGGCTGAGAGCCCTCTCGAGCACGAGTCCGTAGGAAACTTATGCCACAAGCTTCCTTTCCGACAAGGACCTTACAGCTAGGTGTTAGGGGCCCCGCTGATGTGCGATGCTCAGCGGGAGCCCCCGAAGCCGGTTGGACAGCACCTAACGGCCTAGCAGAAAACCCTTGAGCAAAAGACATTTGCATTTGGCTTTGTGAGTCTGTAATAACGGGCTTATGAAAAACTGTTCATGAGCCGACGTGACATCGTCACTCTCCGTCTGTATTATAGCGAGCGCAGTGCAAGTTGAAAAGAATTGAAAATACTATGGATATGTCACTAAGCAAGCCGGCCATGCGTGAGAATGAGTGAGTTCGCTAGTGAAAAATTACTGAAAATTAGCCCGTACGGCCCTTGAAAATTAGCCTTCCGTACTTGCCCATAAGGCTTCAGCTAATGGTCAGACCTTAGCACAAGGATCCTAATGCCGCCCCGCCCCTTGGCCCATCACCAGGCTCAAGCTGTTCCACCCGTTTCCACCGTTATCAGCTGTAGCAAGGCAGGACGGATGGATGCCGCTGGCGGCGAAGTCCCCGTGAGCGGCATTATCCTTTTTAGCGGTCGGCTGCCCCCGGGGGTTCGCCTTAGTGGTGCCGGCCCGGGGAGAGCGCCTGGTTGCTCGTGGGTTCTGTACACCGAGTGCGAACTCTGGCCTTTTGCCGCGGCGGTGGAAGGTGCGGAATGCACCGGCAATCCTCATATGGGTCCACCAGTAACTGATGAGCTGCGACCGCGTCGCCGACCATCGCTGCCGGACCAACCCAGACGGGCAGGGACGCGTGACAGCACCCTACCGCGACCCGGTCCGAGTACACGCTCAACCTCCAATACACACAAGTTACTCGAACCAATGATCGCACTGACTGACTGACTGACTGGCACATTGAGTTAGCTTGCCAGGCATTGGCCCCCCGGCGCGGCTCCGTGTCCCGTTCACTGTTTGGCGTGGAAGCGTGTGAATTTGCTGCATGTGAGCCACCATGCCGATACTGACCACCGCTTCATATCATTCAGTGTCCAAAGCACCACGGCCCTGGGTTACATTCCAACTTGCATTCCGCGCCCCCGCTTCCTGCGCCCACCTCCACACTACTCCGGGGTTGCGACGCGGGGCCAGGTGCAGGCCCCAAGCGCCCTGCAGAACATGGGGGCCGGCAGCGGAGCCGCTGCTGCCGCAGCAGCAAATAGTGCGGCCACGGATGTCGAGTTGTACGCGACGGGCCAGATGCCCACGATGGCTGAGGTGCCGAACGCCCAGAAAGGGTTAAAAAAGGCGACAGCGGGCAGTCAGCGGACGCTTCGGAGCCGCTCCAAGTCGTGTGCGATGCCACAGGCGAGGCATGACACGCCGACACAACGCGGTCAACAGCACCAGAGCATGTCCTGCTCGGATTTGCCGGTCGGGAGGGCAAAGACGGCCATCTTGGCAGAACGGGGGCCAGCAAGGTATGGCAGCATCGACTGGCAAACGGCGCTTAGCAGAAAAAAGCCGGTGACTACCGTAATGTAGCACTGCAAATGCGATGAATAAGCGCACGTGCGAAATGCAGTTACTAGGCAAAACGGTCTTTTGCTGTAGCCGGTTGATACTCCTGCGAAGCGGACACTCGCTCTCGCAACTCCCGCCCCAGCGTGCATAATGCGATGCCCGCTGATCTCAAGGAGATGATCTGAAAGTTTTCCGTTGCTGAGCTGTTCAAATTCAGTGCTATATGGCACACATACTCAAGCCTCAAGTATGCAATGGCCTTGGCTGACCCGACGACGGGGTAGAACATGGTGGTCGTACGAGTTGTACATGCAGGTCTGGACTTTTACAGTGTTCAGTGCATATGCTTCCCACTTATCGAGTATGCAACCAATGTTATTGACGGTGCAGTACCTTCCCGTACGCAATTAACGCCAGCTGCGGCCAGAGCAAAAGCCCACACGAAGCACGAGCGATTCGAGACTGCCGGCTGCGTGACGAGGGCACATGAAGGACAGCGACCGCCAGCAGTAGCCCCCGCGCCCACTGGCCGCATCGTACCTCCTCCACACGCCCCCACACGCATCCCCTCCAACAGCCCGAGCAGCTCCGCGCCTCCTGATCCGGCAACGCTGCACGTCCACAATCGTTGCCTGAACTCCCCATGCCGTCGCGGGCACCCTCATGTACAAACCAGCGTCGATGTGGCAGCTCACAAACAGCGCAAAAACAGAGGCCCATCCCAGGTCAGGTAGAACTTGCAAATACATGGCCGCCGAGGGACGGAGCCACCGCACCTCAGCCCATCACACAACACAGCGCAAACTACAAAGCGTGTTGGCTGTCCAACGGCCTATGATGTCATCCCACACACCGGACTCTGAAGCGGACGCATCCTCGTTCGTTTGCTCTGACTGCCGCCGACCGACATTTTCGTATCACCAACAACAATGCACGACTACTGCTATGAACTACGCTAGGTACATGCTCATGCCCGCACTGCTACGGCCTCCTTGGCGTGCGCCGCGGCCGCCGCTTCCTCCTCGGCCCTGTTGGTGCCCAGGCAGCTCCGCGAAACAGAGGTGAACAGGTTCTCAATCTCTGGCGCGCACTTGGTGAAGCTGTGCGCCCAGAAATTGTACCGCCTGCACAGCATGACGGCAACACCGCGCCAGAAACTTGCGTGATTGAATCATGGTGAACATGAAAATAGCAGTTGCACGAACAGGACACGGGTAAAAGAATGCTCCTCACCAACCCCGTACGCTTACAGTACAAAAACAAGCCCCATCCGCACGACTCAAGCTCTAAGATGGCACACACATATGTACATCTCGCCCAGCTGTGCGCACCTGTTCTTAATCAGCTCGATGAACGTGATGAGCAAACCCCATGGGTGCGGGCGGTTGACGATGAGGCGCTCCAGCAGCGTGCGCGTAATCTGCTCCTTCAGGCCCTCGCTCTTGGACTCCAGGAAGAGCGTCAGCAGCGTGCAGGAGAAGTAGTAGGTGTGCGCGTTGGGGTAGCGCAGCTGGTTAGACATGGCGTTGAGCAGCAGGTAGCGGCCCTCCGCGTCCAGCTCGCCAGCCATGCGCACGTACATCTCCTGAGCGCCCGGGTGGAGCGGACTCGACACCGTCTTGGCCTGCAAATAAGCGCAGCAGACAGCCACAGGGGCCAACGCAAACAGGCACATACCGTGAGCTCGTGCCGTGTGGAAGGAAATTACTTGTGCTCGCCCTTACCCAGGGAGCAGTGGCCGTGATCCAGCAGGGCGGATATTGTACAGAGTGCTGAAGACATAGAGCGGTAAGAATTAACTGTGAATGGCCACGTAGTTGCAGGCATATATCATTGGTTCCGTCCCCGCAAAGCAAAGGAGATTTCTACAGCCACCTTCCCAGAAATGTGTATGCGACGTAGTCTGCCTACTGTGTGCCAAGCCCGGAGCGGGCGCACCTGCGACCCGATGTACAGCACCAGGGCGTTTATCAGCGGCACGTTGTAGGCCGAGCCGCCACTGGAGCCGCCCAGCAGCGCGGCAGCACCGCCGGGGCTGCCCGTCTTGTCCGCCGCTCCCGGCATCATCATGCAACGCTTAGCCAGCTCCTGAGGGAGGTTGGCGGGCGTGCGGGTGCGCAGGAAGGCGTCCACCTGCTGCCGGAGCGCCTCAGGAAGCAGCTGCTCCGGATCCGGCACAATGCGCGGCAGCTGTTGAATCTCGGGCAGCAGGTCCACCTGCAACACAGTCCAAACGCGCAGATGAGAACATGTGCCTCATGGACGAGAAGACACGTCTTGAGGAACAGGAGCCGGCCCTCATTGCCCGCACACGCAGGAACGTGCACGCGCGACAGTACGGGTCGACAAAAATGGCTTCTTAACTTGTGTAGGCGGCCCAACTTCCGCTTCCACACCATTACGCCGATTCGCAAGGCGCAGTGCCTGTCATGCATGCACACCTTCAGGTTTGGCGTGAATGGGTCCGGCAGACGCATGTTGCGCGGGAAGGCTGACAGTACGAGGTTCCGCATTTGGACCGCGGGCGGTGGGATGGCCTCACACAGGCTGAAGTGATGCTCGCAGAGGAACCTGCAGCATTGGGGTGATTGGCAAACGTCAGCCCAGGCATTGAACAGCCGAAACCCTTACGAACTACGCACAGCACCAGGACATCCGAAGACTGCCGGGGAATACAGCGTGAACGGTTCGGAACAGTGCATGCCTACATAAGCGGGTGGACAACACGTGTCCTTATGACCTCTTCCGAACAACAAGCAGGCTAGACAGGTCTTCACGAACATCCGGAAATCTACAACCCCTTCATTGCACCGAAGCGTGAATACCGCTACGACTTACTCGGGAAAATCGTGCAGAAGGACCAGCAGCAGCCGCAGGCAGCCCTTGTAGAGCTGCTTGATCGACTCCGACAGGTCTGCCGCGCGCAGGTAGGGCTCTAGGAAGCGCAGCAGCGCAATAAGCAGCGACGCGAAGAGGGGCCAGCCGCTCGCCAGCGGCGCCGTCAGCACGCGCGGCATGAATGAGCGGTGCGAAATGAGCTCCAGCCAGCCAAACGCAAAGCCTGGCACGGAAAGCGGCTGCAGCGCGTGCAGAGCCACGCCGCAGGCCCGCAGGTAGCGCAGCTGGCTAGCATGGTCGGCAGCAGGTGAGGGCATACCAGAGGCATCAGCGCTGGTCACGGCCGCAGCTGCGGCCGCGGACGCTGCCGCGTGCGAGCCCGGCACCACGCCCAGCTCCGACATGAGGCCCACCCAGATGCGCAGGTAGGGCCTCGCGTTGAATTTGATGGTGGCCTCGTCCGCGTCGCGCTTAATCAGCCCGACCAGCAAGCTGAGGTACCTGCAATTTTGGATAATAGGGTTCACATCCGCGTGGGGCTCAATACGTCAGTAGATGAGTTACCAGAGCAAAATCGCCGCAAGTCCATACACATTCTGGCACCGCCGCCGTCAGGTGACACGCTAAGCGGCCGTCAGCGCCGGCACCTTGCCCACCTGCTCAGAAGCGCCTCTCCGCCGTTCAGTTGCACCACCAGCGCCGCAACCAGTGCCACCAGCGCATCTGTCGCGATGAAGCTAAGCGGCCCTGAGCCCGCCGCTTCGGGACGCGAGCCGGCCCCAGCTGCCGCCGCCGCTGCCGCCGCTTCCGCCGATGCCAGGCAATGCGCAACCGCCAGCTCCGTCAGGGTCCGCAGGAAACGATCAGTCGTATCGTCCATCTTCAGCACCCCAGCGGCCCGCACCTGGCCCGTCAGGAAGCCGAAGAGCGCCTGGGATGCAGACACAATTGAGGTAAGGGTTCGGCTTTGGACGCTGTTCGGCCGGCAAGCTTCCAGTGTACTACAGAGGCAAAGGAACTCGAACAAACGCAGGTTAGGCGTCCAGGAACATTTCGTGTCACGACATCCCCCCGGTTCCGCACTGCCCAACAGCAATGTCTTGCGGCCTACCTTGTCCTCCGCGTGCATGTTCAAAAGATGCACCCACTCCTCAAAGAGCTTCAGCGACTGGTCGCGGAGGCCGGGCGGGTCCGCGGACTTCTCGCGCACAGCACTTGGAATCTCGGCGGGTGAGCGGCTGAGCGCTGGCGCAACGGCGGCCTGAGGGATCGCAGGCATACATTTCGAGGGTTGTGCACGGGATGTACAGGCAGAACGGTGAAGACGCGTGCTTATAATGAGCATGTGCATTGCCCTTTATACTCGCTGGCAATTACACCGAAATGCTTATTCGCAATGTGCACGGCTGCCTTGTGCCATACTTATTGGGACTGCGCTTAGTACTGGACACAACGTGCTCGGCTTGGCGCCCCTATTACCAGGACACAAAAACCGGCATGGGGGCACCCTTGACCAGTGCCCAATCGTTTAGTCACACCTTGCGCGCCGCCTCCACCAGGTTGGCAAGCGCCGGGTTCGCTGCTGCCATCCGGCCCAGCAGCTCCATGGTAACCGGCAGGTCCGTGAACACCACCACTCCGTCACGCAGCGTCATGGCGCGTAGCAGGAAGAAAATCAGGTCGGACACGGCCTACGACCAGCAGGCAAAAGCCGTATGATGGAATAACGTTGCACGTTGGAAGTATGTTGCACAATGAAGTACGTTGCACGTTGGAAGTTCGTTGCAAGTTGGAGGCACGTGCAAGTTGAAAACGCGTTGCCGTGTTGTGTTGTCCTCCGCTCTACCGTACTCACGCCTGATCGTCGCGAAGGCCTGAAATATGTTATTTTTCTCTTTACCTGAAGTCGCGCATCCCTGGAAGGAATTAGTTTTAAGAGTCGCACACCTGTCCCACGGGGTCTTTGACATGGCGAAAACACCCTGGACACGGTCAAATGGAGGCAATCCTGCAACTGTAGCCATCGGACTTCCTCTGCCAGTGTTGAAGTCCCTCCTCCAAGGCGCTTTGGGGTGAGGGGAGGGCGTGTGGGTATGCTCGGCTGCACCCCACGTGCCCAGGAATTATTTTCCAAACTCGCGCAACCCCCGACCGAACTATTGGATTCTGCGCGACTTTGCACAATTTTCCAGATCATTATTAAATAACTCGCGACGATATCCTCTACGTACGGTAGCTTTGTATGGCACATGCCAGAAGTCCTGGCCAAGCTGGCCAGCAAACGCAGCTAACCACCTGACCGCCGACCGCCGCCTGAAGTAAACCTTGAGGATCGTTCAACACATCGTATTTTTATGTTATGGACCGCGTCAGAAACGGAAGGCGCAGCGGGCCGTTATGACTCACCTGCGTGCGGGACGCGGGGGTTTGCAGCAGCTTGCACAGGTAGGCATCCAGCTCCAGCAGGTTGAGGAAGCGCAGCCGCAGCAGCATCTCAAACAGAGCCGGGTTGAACTTTCGTTCATCGTCGGCGCTCAGGTACGCCATGGTCAAATCGTTGGCGACGCGCCCACCCGGTACCGAGCTGTTCAGCAGCTCCAGGCAGGCACCGTGAAACGAGATCGACAACTTCGAGCCCGACGCGGCAGCGACCGAGTCGTATAGATGCTTCAGGATGCGGCGAGCGAAGAAAACGGCAGCGTCCTCGGGGGCCGCCGCACCCGATGTGAGCGCCTCGCTCAGCTCAGCCAGGAGGGCCTGCAGCGGCATCAGCAGGGCGAAAGCGACGGCACCCGTGTTGCATGTCAAGGCTGATTCCCTAGTTGTACAGGTGCAAGCTCGAGACAAGACGCACACGCGGGCATGACGCACACCAAGCCGGGAGACGTGTTCCTGCAGCCCTATACTGCATGCACCATGGCTAAATATGCACGAAGCCTATCTTTCGTTACCGCAACCTGCTTAAGTTTTGATACAATCTCAAGGTGATCATCCATGCGCAAGAATCATCCACGCGCTCCACACCTGAGATCATGCACGTACCTGCAAATCGGAGTGGTCCGTCGTCGGATTCGCCTCCTTTGCGGACACAGCAGCATCGACAGCCTGCTGCCAGAGTAGGTACCGGTCCAGCAGCGCAGCGGCTGCCGCATCTGGCCGCACGTCTAGCGTAGACATGACGGACGGCTTATCAGAGCCACCCGCAGCGGCCACCAATGCATCCAAGCCCTGAGGGTGAGACAACATACGGTACACACGCTGCTTTCCCAGCGCTTCATGTAACGGACACTAAACCGATGAGGACCATCTAGTAGCACCATAAGACGGCACCCACGTATCCTTGTGCAGTCGCCCGTAATTGCCGAACAAGCATCTTGCTGAATAACCATGATGCACACATCCCGCGTTGCTCCCAGGTACCCAACGTAATGCCCGAAACAACCAACCCAAGTGTCCGACCCACGCACAGGTGTCCCGGATAACGCAGACACAGATGCCGAATCCCGCAGTACCCAACAATGCTTGGAACTCCCCACGCGCAACAGACATCGACGAACCTGGAACGAACCAGGAGGAGCTCCAGGGACCGCGGCACCCGCGTATGCGCCCGGCGGGCGCGGGGCGACGCCCGGCGGCGGTGGCGGGACCCCCGGGCCCTGCACCACGAGGGGCTGCCCCGGACCGACCGCCATGGCCGGCGATGTAGGGATGGGCGGGGTACGCGGAATCCGGTTGAAGTCCTCGTACACCCTGACGTGGTGCGCCTGGATGCCGCCGGGACGAGGCCGGAGACCCTCGGGAAGGCTGCCCGGGAAGCGTGAGCCCGCCGAATGGAAGGCGGCCGCATCCACCCACTGCTTGCCGGCGGCGCGAGCCTTCGCGCGCTCCTCGTATGCCGCCTGCAAACGGCGGCGGGGCGTAACAGATGTCATGTTATGACAAACCAAGGCATTCTGCCCACAGACAATCTGTCCGCATAGTATACGAACCCATTATCAACGTTTGGACTACATGTGAAGGTACGGAAACGTGGCGAAGGGCACAATTCACCTGCAGGCTCTTGTCGATGTCGCGAACTGCCTTGTCTGTAGCCGCCCGCTCAATGAGCGTGCAGCCCAGGTCCAGGTTATCCGTAACCAGCACGCTAATGATCTGGTCGAGCATCGCCGTGTCCGACACCTGCGGCTGCAGGGTGCACACGCAAACCATACACAGGTAAATCGGATCGTAAGATGGACAAGGTTAATGTGCGTGCCCATTGGGAAAATCTATTTTACCAAGGCGCTCTCATGGACAGCGCTCAGACACGCGACGCTTCGCTATACCAAGATCGTGACAGTTGCAACAACAGCCGTTAATCAAGATGTGACAAGGTTGACCTAGCACGAGTCCGCGGTCCTTGCCGTTGCCGCAGAACCGGCGAGGTGTCAACGCCCAATGTGACATTGAAGCTGTGTTCGCTCTCACCTGCAGCATCTGTCGAAGCTGGTTCGTCAGCGAAATGCGAAGAGGGTCCTTGGCCGTCACAAGGCTCAGGGAGCCGGCCAGAGACGAGACCATGAGGTGTGCGGCCTTCCGCAGCCGGGTCTCGTCGCCGTCACCCGCGAAGTCCTTCAGCACCAGCTCATATGTAGTGTAGCAAGCAATCGTAACGCTGCGCTCGACCACCGGGGTGATGATCTCGCCAATGGCGCGGTCCACGGCGGCCGGTACGTGGCGCTTAAGCAGCAGGCGCTCACCAATGTCGCCAAGGGAGGGGTTGATGGCGACATGCTGGTGCAGGTTTGCAAACAGGCCCCCGTCCGAAAGCAACACGGCCGCACCCGACATCCCAGGTGCCCGAGCAGCTGCAGCCGCGGCTGCCACAGCAGCAGCAGGAGCTATCGCCCCAGGTGGCACACCAGAGCTCGGCGCAGCCGCCCCAGCAATGGATGGAGGCCCGGGCATGCCGTATGGCATTGGCTGCTGCTGCTGCGGCTGCTCCGGAAGCCCAGAGGCTGTCCCACCAGCTGGCAGACCCCTTGGTGCGGCATCCATGGAGCCTGCAGCTCCCGCCGACATCGCACCTGGCGGCAGCTGCTGCACACCCGACAAGCGCAGGCCCGTGCCAGACATCGGGCCCGGTGACGACGGCGGTACCGTCGACGGCGGCGCAGAAGGCGGCGCAGGGGAGGACGGCACGCTGGGCTTGCCTACGGATGTCGAGTTCGTCGGAGGAGCCGAGCTGGACGGACCATCAGGCACTGCCTGCCGGTCCATCTCCGTCGGCAGCTGCTCGAGCTGCCAGTCCGGGTTCGTGATCCGCTCCCGCGGTAGCGTCTTCAGCGTATCCGACGGCTTGACGTCGTGCGGACTGAGGCCAAAAGCCTTGAAGATGAGCTCAATGGAGAAGGCGTTGTTCATTTTAAGGCCCTGCAAAAATTGGAACGGAGGGTCAGCAATTAACAAGCAAACCTTTCGCTTCATATCCAGCAACGCCTCTACTTCCAGCATCATAAGCTCCATAGCCAGTAACGCAGCCTCAACAGAGCCTCCCCCAGGAACACATCTTACCTTCATCGCGTGCAGCTCCGCCAGCAGGGACAAAATGCCAGCAACCATGGGGTTGGTTGGCTTAAACACGCGACTGTGGCGGCAGCCTTCGAGTAGCTTCTGCACAAACGGCAAGACCGCAATCAAGCGGCCGCGCTGGTACGCCTCGCAAATGACCTGCTTCAGCTCCAGGTCACGGCTGAGCACGGGTTTGTTGTGAGCAAAGGTCAGGAGCCCCAGCCAGGTGCCCAGGTTTTTCAGCAGCGCGCGGTCGTTTGACTCCTTCAGTATGCGTTCTGAGTAGAGCAGGACCTGCGCATGTGAGTAGCAGCCGGAAGGAGCAGGGGTTCACATGCCGCGTACGCATGCTGACGGGCGTGGCTATGGTTCCGATTGCGCGCCTCAGGCACTACGCGTTGCTTAAAATACAAGGGACGCCCTCTTGGTCCTCCAAATAGTAGCAATACCCAATCAACACGCATTTAAGGAGCAACCATCCTCCAGGACTACGAACACTGAAAGTAGGGGCAAGCAAGCACTGTTCAGGACTGGGCAGAATGCAAGGACATCATTTTCCACACGCGTATGCAAGGAATGAGACCAAAGCTGAACAGGGCGACACCGCCGCGCCTCTCCTTTAAGCCCCATCTCTCGGCATCGGACCCCTGAGCCTTACAAAACAATGCCCCGTTGGGCGCAGCCAACAGGGGATGCCAATATTCAGATGACCGCAGCTAAACTAATCTCGAGTTGGCGCACCATTTACAGATCCCAGGCAACATGGTTTCCCCAGCCCGTGCAAACAGATGCCAGGTTGCCCCCGGAGGTGCGTGTTAATGCACACATCGACCAGCGGTGACGGCAATGTGAGCACATACTTCCGATCGGCATTGTCATTCGCGTGCGATAATGCACGCAGCTTTCCACTTGCCTTCACGTAGTACATGGTCGTCTTCACCATGAGGCGATACAGCTCACGGTCGTTGAGGTGGTCCAGCAGGGACACATACAAAGTGTGAAAGTTGGCCTCCTACAGGGCGGAAAGCCAGAACCAACCATGGAACCAGCAAAAGTTTGAAACACTAGCCTGCAAACGAATGAAGATGCCACATCTGCACGCACCTGAGTGCGAGGTGAGCACCTAGAGTAACGCAAACAGCGTTGAGATAACAACGCCAAGGTCGGCGTCACGCAAGAGCCGAGGGCCAACAAAGTCAGCCCAGCCCAGCTGTGGACCGGGTGCACCGCCCTACCTGTGCCGCTCGCTTGACAACCATGTAGTTCGCGAACCAGGGGAGGTAATCTGGCCACACGCGGTCGCGGATCTCCACGCTCCGGGACTCCATGTTGTCCTTCGTGATGTTGTTCATCACGAAGTGAACCCTGAGTGGCATGCATGCGCGAGGCGCACGATTGCTACTCGCATAGGCGACGCGCACGCACGAGTAGGCTGCACGACACGTGGTCCCCACGGTCTCCAGACAGCATCCAAAAGCTTTGCGAAGTTGCCACCCACATGGCCACCCAAATGACCAGTAATGAAACGCTACTCACGTGCGAATACGTGTACAGACGCAGACGCCCTACTAAGCAATTACCATGCGCGGCCATGGACTCTGGACCGGTAAATTACCCCCTCCAAACACGCAGCCCCATCGAGGCTACTCACTTGTCAGCTACCGCTTCCGGAGGCTCCTTAAAATCGCGGTACTTTTCAGCTGCGCTTTCAAGGCTCTCGGTGTTCACCAGCGCCGCCAAAGACGGGCCCATGGGCGCGGTGAGCGATGCTGCGGCAACCTGGGCCGCCAGATACATTCCCGCACCGTCTCCTTCGCCTGAAAGCAATGCAGCAGAGCGGGTAAAAAATGCAACACAGCAAGTACATCTTCATCAACAATGCAACACAGCAAGTATATGTTCAACGACACGGGAGAACCCTTAAACCCGTGGGCATCGACTAAAAATATTTATGAAGCTCACAAGAGATGTGCACTCACCGGATAGACTTGTGTTGCTTGGTTGTGCCGCCTGCACCGCCGCAGTGTTTGCCGAAGTTGCCGATGCGAGACTGCCGCCGGCCGCATTCGGCTCCCGCGCCCCGCCCTTCCCACCGCCGGAGGGACCCGCCGCTGACGTTGTGGGCTCAGCGCCGCCGCCCGCCGCAGCTGAGCCCGCCGGCCCATGCGCCGCTCGCCCCGATGGACCAGCGTCCTTCGAGTTCCGCGCAGCGGCCGCACCAGCAACTGACACATCGTCGTCAGGTCCAGCTGCAGCGCGTGCAGCACCGTCGGCCGGCTGAAGGTTCAAGAAACGCGAAGAACCCTGCGAATTCGGCTCAGGCGCAGCTGGCTGGCCCTGCTGCTGCTGAGGCGGCGGTGACTGGCCCTGACCTTGCTGCGGCCGGGCCTGCTCAGCTGCACCCGTCGGTCCACCATGCGCAGTGCCGCCCGCACCGACTTGGGTCAGCCCGGGCAGCGCGCTGTTGCCCGCCACCCCCGCAGCTTGTTGAGACTGCTCTACGCGCGCGTACAGCTCTGGGTCCGCCTCCCGGAGCTGCGGGTCCGCCAGAAGCGCCGCGCAGAACTGCGGCCAAGGCGCAACCATGTGCGCAAACTGGCGCAATGCCTGCGGGGTTCCGTGGATGAAGGGTAGTATTTCAATGTTCTGAAAGTGTATTCCGTGGTGCCGAACAGCATCCATATGCTTTCCCCAAAAGCGGCTGTCGTGCAGAGCGCTATTCCTGCCGCGAAAGCCCATCGCCCAGATTGACAGGTGCAAGCAAGATCGCTTCATAGCGCACCTCGAGCCCGAACGTGAACATCTTCGAAGGGACTGGCTTGCGCAAGGCGTCCAGGACGTAGCGCAAGGCCATCCCCAGGGTGATGCTGCTAACCAGGCCATGCTTGATCAGCGCCCCGAACAAGGCTGCCGTGATGTGCAACTCCCGGTCGGGGTAGCGCGCGAAGAAGCGGTACTCGTCGAACAGGTTGTGAATCATGCAGGCAAACACCTCCTGCAATTCGCAAATATCCCAGTAGCGCAACGGACGCCGCGTCGTGGTGGGCACCATGCGCTGCTTCGCGCTTGGAACCCGAGGCGTACAAGACGCAACAGGAGGCACCGACGTGGTAGGTGCCCCGGACGACCAACATCCACATGCTCAATTGTCAGAACTATCGATCCCTGAGTGTCCAGCTGCTACGGTTTAGATATGAACCTTAGTAGCTGGGATACGTCCCGAGAACCAAGCCTTGCGCGTAATTTGACTGACGTCGACGGAAGGATGCCAAGCTCAAGCCGCGCACACAGGCAACACAAGCCATGCCGCACCTGCTCGCGGGGGTTGGGCGAGGACTTGTATGCTTGCATGCGGACAATGATCTCCTCGATCGGCCGAGCTTCATTGTAAATAGCCTGTACACAGAATCGCGAAACAATCGTGTGCCCCGGGGCTTGCATCTTGTGGAGGTCAAGACATGGTGGGGTCTCTTCTGCGCCTTAGCCTAATGCACACGGACCAAACAGGCTGAGCATGTTCTAGGTTCTACCAGTTAAATCAAAGGCTGCACGCACTGGCTTTCCCACCTGGAAGTAGCCGTTGGCCTCCTCCTCAACGTCGCTGGCAAACGTGTCGGGTGTGGAAACAGCTGTGATGTGCGCCGACAGAGATGGAAACTGCTTCGCCAAAGACGCTTGGACGGCCTGCAACGGTCAGAAACCAGTTTTGCAATAGACCGGAATACCTCCACACCGATATTAGCAACCAACGACCAGCGGCCTCCTCTCCTTATAAGCAAGCGGCAAAGCAGATATTGAAGCCGGCCTTCACCAATCTGCCCAAACTGAGCCTTGCGGCTCGCTTCCACCGCACCTGAAGCTCTCGCAGCATCTCCACTGGCAAGCCCTGCGCCGAGGCCTGGAGCACCTTCAAGAAGGCACGCGCGGCGTCCGCGCCAAGCGGCACACCGCGCCGTATCTCACCGCCAGGCCCTGTTGCTCCAGACACGCCATCCAGTGCCGCTCCGCCAGCAGCTTCGGACGTCCTGTCCATCACGTACCGCAACATTGTTGGTATGGCGGTCATGGCGTCGCGGTTGCAGTAGTCAGAGAGCCACGCCTCCAGGTTGATCATGCCAGCGCCACCCGCGAAGGAAGCGAGATCCAAGGCGTACGGCATCGGTGTCGAAGCCATAACCTGAGGGACAAGCCGGAACAACGGAGCAATGACAGGTTCACGCACCAACCGAAGAAAGGATGACACAATGTCGAAGAGAGATCACCGTTGCTGCATCTGACAGGACGTTAATGGCGGCGCAGTAGACGCCTCGTTCGCGCCACGCGCCCTCCCGAGACGGCCGCCGTGTAAGCGCACCTGGGGTAGGACGCCCAGCTCCGCGCACACCTTCGCAATGCGCGGCGTGTTGTGCGGGGTGTCCTGCGCAAGCAGCTCGATGACCAGATCCAGCAGCACCTCCGGGGGCGCAGCGGACCACACACGCGTTACAAGCTCACGGCTGCGCTTCCCGTTACCAGCGCCCGCGCCGGCTGCTGCCATGGCAACATGTTGCGGCAGCAAAGCTGCAAAGACGTCCCGCTGGAGCAGATTCCAGGTTGTGCGTGCCTCCGCGATGGTTATCAGCAGGAGATCAGGGCATGTTGCCGCAGGGTAATTCAGCACGTCTCGCGCCGGTACCACCAATGCCGCGCCCTCCATGAGCATGCACAGCGCCTGCACACACATCAATAAGCCAGGTCCAAGGGAAAGGTATCACCCCGCCTGTGTTGATGCATGAACGAATGCGTTTGTGCTCTGGCTCATTCCAACACCCGGTAGCTCGAAAATCCCAATCTTCCTGTCGCCATGCGTTTCCACACAGCCGACACCTTAACCCGTGGCAAAAAGTTTCAGCATTACTGGTTGCATTAGGGATTCCTGAGCGCACCTGGAGGAGGTCCACCGAAGCCCATGCCCGGTTGGGGCTGAGGGACGCCACGTCCATACCCTCCAGGGGTGTTACAAGCCGCTTTGAGCCCTCGAAACTGAACACCTCGGGTGGTGCCGCCGTCGCCGCCTTCAACACGGACAGCTGGCACGCAGGATGCTTCCACATGCGGGTAAGGGCGCCCACCGGTAGCTGCTCACCAGCGCCGCGATGAAAAGCAGACGCCAGCAGCGCAAACGCGGGGCCATCGGGCAAGAGAGCGCGCTCGCAGTCCAAACATTCGGCGACCTTGGCCCAGTTGATCCTGCTGGGCTGACCTGGCGGGTGTGATTTAAGACAGTCAACCACAAGCGGCCAGTTCCAGGTGGTGAGCGCCACCGCCTCTGGAGGCGGCGGGCCCAGGCCCAGCGCGATCCACAGCGCCGGCTGCATCCCTGGCGGCTGCTCCTTCAACCCCGTGTGTGTTCGCGCCATGAGCAGCAGGACTTCGGCAACAGTCTGCTCCGACAGGGGCTCAGGCACCTGTCGCAAGAGCGCCTTAAACAAGGCTTCATCTGCCGTGACACCATACCCCAGCTCCTGCATAAGCGCAATAAGGCTGTCACCTAGCCCTGCTAGGAAGCTCTGCGCCGCCGCGGTCCCAGTCGCAGGGGAAGCCATGGTGACACAGCTGTCGGAAACCGGTGGCAAAACGATGTCGACGAGAGGATCTACCAGCGATGCGTGAGGACAGAGCAGGGCTGCGTGAACGGGGGATCCACGAGCCGCCGAGCCCTCGGCGATCTGCTGTGCGAGTTGAGCTAGTTCGCCAAGCTGCGCCCGTCCAGCCGCCAACAAGGCCGTAAACTTTGGAAGCTGTGCAGGTGATAAGCGAATCGAAGCTGCTTGCGGGTTGGCGAGAGCAGCCCGCACCACAGCGAGGCCTGCTGGGGGTGTTTACCGGCGACCGCGCACATTTTCCGTGAGGCATGCTTTTGCGCGCGACAAGCGAAGCACCCATGCATTAAATAACTAGCAAAGGCTTCCTTGTAAACTGGACATGCGTCAAGTCCCCCAATCGAAAACCAGCACGATACGCGAACCGATCTAGGAGAGCAGCCTATACTGAAGGGCCGCACCTTGTTCCTTGGACGCTGGGCCGGGAAGATGATACGCTGCCACGCCTAGGCGGAGGAGCTCCTCAGGAGACGACAGCCCCAAGACCGAAGCAACTTCAAGGAAAAAGTTGGTGCCCGCGGAGACGCAGACAGTGAAGGCCTGAAAAAGAAGGGTTCCGAATGCTGGCTTTTCCGCTATGTAAGAGTATGCTAGGACTGCCAGACGCTTGAGAGCTGCAGTTCGTTCCACAGTGCTGGGGTTCGCAGCGATGGCGCTCGTGGACGCGTTGAGCAACAGGACGGCTGCGGAGCTCCCGAAAACTGACAGCAGCTGTGAGGCAGAAAACACGCCTTCAGTTAGCAAGCGACAGTGCCAACCGGCCTGCAAGCGGTTCCGGGGCAGAAGCTGACCTGCTCGGCAGATTGTTGTGAATGGCCGCTAACTATGCCACTAACGGTTTGATATAACGCCTCCACAAAGGGCAGAGGCCCCATTCCTGCGCCATCCTGCCTCCTAGGACTTCTCTATCGCCGAAGATGGGGGATTGATTGCATCCGAGTAAAAAGGGTCCATTGTGAGCCCCCGCCGTACAGAGTGCTGTCCTGACTCGTTTGCGCCGACGTCCTCATTGGTCATTGCTGCTTGCACATAGTTTTACCCAGTGTCAACTTTTTCCAGGTTCCCCCTTCCAAGCGTTGGCACTTTCTTGTAGTACAGTTATGTGCACATTTTACTAGGGTAACCGCCACGGCAGCGAATACTTTGTCACTGTCAAATAAATGTCTTGATAGTCGGGAAGACTTGCACCGTTTGTTGTTGCGTTCCCGGCCGCAGGCTTGAAATTGGACTGCCTCGACACGGAGAACCTGGCTGTGGTCTTGGGCATAGCGCTTGCGGAGCCAAAGCCCTGCAATTTTGCGAAACTCACGTTGGATGGGGGGGGACTTCCAATGCCTGTGACGGTTGTGTATTTCGTTCTGGTGCGCGTACACAGGACGGTGACGGCCTTTTGTTGCTTTACGTGTGCAAAGTGGGTTATTTGTGATTGAAGGGGGACACTACCAGGCGATGCCACGCGAGGTTGACTGCTGTTATAGTCGGCACCTTTGGCCCCAGCGGAACCCTCGGGATGTGCTCTCCCGTGTTTTCTCCAGCTTGTTTTTTTTGTTCTGATTGTTAGAGTGGGCTTCAAAACCTCAATAAAAAGGTAGAGCCAACGGGCCGTTTACTAAAGCGGAGACGACCAGGACGAAGTAAGGAAAGCCCCACCAGGCCAGACAGGCCAAACCCCCAGACAGGAACGAATGAACGCAACGAAATTGGCAAAGCATTAACCGCGAGCCTGGGGCAACAAGCCATGGCGCTCCGCAATCGGCGACACACGTAGGCCTTGGCCACACATACGTAGGCGCTGCAACACAACCCGACTCCCCGAGTCCCAGACACACCTGAGCAACTCACGTGCTGCAACTGAAAGGGCCCGTGCCCTGCAGCTCGGGTCGAGGGGTTTCGGCTTGGGGAATTTTGGCATAATAACAAAGCTGCAGCGAGGTGGCCTACGAAAGCGATACTAATCAACAAAAAGCTTCAGCCACATCGCCGCAGGCATGGCTCAGCATGGCTTCTCCTAGAGCGGAACTTCTGCGCACTCCGCTCGTTCCCGGCAGAGACCTTCATGATCCGGCCCACCTGATCCAGCCTTCGGAGGGACAGGACATCGAAGCGCAGCACTACGACGGCCTGGAGCCCACTTCAACAACTACTACAGCTACAAGAAGTGAAGCACCATACGGCGGCCTTTACCCCACCCCACCCCCCCTACTGCACTGCATCAGCCACCTAACGAGCGCACTGTACTGGGCGTCGTCGCGGTGGACCTCGCAGCAGCCGGGACCCGGGGGGTTATCCACGTATAGGCCGAGGCCCAGGCCCCGGGGGCTGGCTGCTCTACTCCTGGCCCGCGTCCTACTTCAGATGCAGGCCAGGAGTAGAGCAGCCAGCCCCCCCTGCCCAACTGTGCACCCTGTGCCCTGCCCCGCACGCTGTAGCCTCCTCTTTCCGACGAGGGAGGAGGGGCCGACAAAACCTTCCGGGGGCGCGCACTCGGGTAGTGCACTCGGGTAGCACTTGGGTGCCTGGACCTGGCCTAACACACGAAGGGGGTGGGAGCAGCAGTGGGCCCCGCCCCGCCCCCCGACACCGTCTGCAAATAAGCTCAAGAACTCAGCCAGCTGCTCACCCGGGTAAGGCCCTTACGACCGCCCTACCCCGCTCATGGACACACACACACACGCCGCAAGCGCACCCCACCCAGCAGCGATCCAACGCCACCAGCAGGGTGCTGTATGCCGCGGTTTGCACAGTTATCGACACGTGACCCGCTCGGGACCGACACTGTTACACGGGTCACATGTACGCACTTGGCCATGTGTGTACGGGTTGTACTGCGGTACGACGTACGAGCACTGTAGGGCTACATAATAAAGTGCAAAACCATGGAACCCTGATGTGCTCCCTGCCCCCGGTCCACCCAAAGGTGAGATTCCGTGTAGTATCCGTGGCGTATCCGAACGGTACACGTCCCGAGACAAGCGCCCTTCCACACCTTCCGACCAAATCCCACCATGCCGTACATTCACCAGAGATCAGACGGGGCCGGAGCTACGCGGAGAGGGTGCTGGGAATCAGGCGGGGAGCGGGCGCGGGAGGCGGGCAGGTGAGGAGCTGCGGGACGGTGCGGTGCGGTGCGGTGCGACCCCCGGGTCGGTGGGTGGGTGGGTGGGTCAGTCCATTGACCTGCTGGTGCGCCTCTCCAGGGGCGGGCCGGGGCTGGAAAGGCTGCGGATAAAACGGCCGCGGAGAAGAACGAGTGACGAAAGTTGCGTGCGGCGCATGGGCTGGGCTGGGCTGGGCTGGGCTGGGCGGCTTGCTCTGCTGTGCTTTGACATGCTGCGTTGTGCTGATGCCCCGCGGGCCCCACTCCTGGGCCAGGGCCGGCTCCTCTCGCGCTACCGCATTTCACGGCTGGCACAATGGAAGAGCCTTTCTGGCACGTTTACACGCCCTCGCACGTTTCGAGCCCAACTGGCAGACCGATCCGCGGGCCGCCTAATGCCACGAAACCCCCCTACCCCAGAGGCCCGTCTGACCTCCGCCCGCTCGCTGTCCGCTGCAGTAACGTCTTGGAGGCATGCCAGCGGCCCAGGCAAACACCACTGCCGTCGTACGGTGGCGGCGGGTACGGTGGCAGTGGCGTGGCGGCGGCAGCACCGACCGCGGCGGCAAGGGTGGCGGCGGCTTCATTGGCCGCCGTGGCGGTGGCGGCCGGGGCGGCGGCGGCAGTTTTGAGCGTGGCGGCCGCGGCGACGCTGGCGGTGCTGGCGGCGGCTACAGAGACGGAGACGGCCGCGGCAACGGATTCGGGCGGGGAGGGGGCCGAGGTGGTGGTGGGTTTGGTAGGGGTGATGGTGGTGGATATGGCAGGGGCAGGGGCGGGGGCGGGTTCGCGGAGGGGAGGGGCCAGGCCCGGGGCCGCGGCGGCGGCGGCGACGGGTGCGGCAATGGGTACGGCGGTCGCGGCGAGGGGTACGGGCGCGGGCGCGGACAGCAGTACGGGCGGGGCAGGGGCGGGGGTACGGGTACGGCGACCGGATGTAACCTCATTGCCCGAGCACGCCCTGCCCCCCACTCCCCACCTGAGGTGGTGGCCGGGCAGGACCCGGCGAGTGAAGGAATCGCGGTTTGAGATCCGCCACCGCTGTTTCTGATGCGGCCTTGCAGGACTACCAATGCAATGCAATGCAATGCACTGCGACCCATCACAGCGGTTGGGTCCAGAAACCAGCGCGGACAACGGAACGAAGTGCGGGGGTCCCCGCGGAAGTGCGGGCTTGCGTGCTGGTTTGTACGACTTTGTGTTCGGGTGCCGTATTTTGGCTCTCCACCCCCGGCGGCCCCAGCCCCACCATGTACAGCAGCACGCCAGCCAGCTCCTCATCCACCGCCAGCCGCTCCCCGAGAAGCCGGGCAGGCCTGGACCCGCCTCCGCCTCCGGCCGCCACTGGAACAGCTCACTCAACTCACCCCGCCCCGCCCCGCCCCGCCCCGCCCCGCCGGGGTCCGCAACCAGAGACAGGAGCCAGTGTCGCGGGGTGCGGTACTGCGAGCGGGCGGGATCCGGTCGGGTGGGGGAGTGCGGTGACCGGCGAGGGTTGGGGGAAAGGGAGGGTTGCGCGGGGAAGGCTGCGCGGGAAGGGAAGGGAAGGGCGGCCAGGGCCGCAGAGACCCGTGGCAGCATTGACGGGAGGGGTAAGAAACCGTGTGTGAAACGGCGGCGGGGTGGGGAGGGGGATTTGAGGAGTGAAGGGGGGAGGGGGAGGGGGAAGGGAAGGGAAGGGGCGCGCCGACGTGGCCCAGTCCGGGGTACCGTGGGTTGGGGCTTGGGGCCGCCGTCGCCGCCGCCGCAGCACAGTACGCCTGACCGCCCGGGGTATGGGGTCTGGTGCCCACACACCATCGCCCGCGCATGTCGATGCCGTGCCCCCCTTGCCTGGGCCATATCCGGGTCTCATATACGGTTCGATAGGCAAATTCCCCTAAAGCTCAAGCGCCCGGTCGCGGTCGCCGGGTGTACAGAAAGCCACACGCTCGGGAAGCAAGGGGCAGCAACGGGGTTCCCTAGAGTGTTACCGCCAGGGGTGGTCGCCAGCCCCATCGGGACCCACTTGATCCCAGTTCCGCTCCCGCCAGCAGAGAGCGGAGCTCGTCCGCCGGCAGATACGACCAAGGTCGCGTCCCAGGCTGAGAGTCCGGGGGCCGCGCCACATCGTGTGGGTTGCTTGGCTGGCCAGCAGTGCGTCCCCGGAGGAGGGGAGGACTGCAGCCAGTGACTGTGCTGCGGCCACTGTTCGAGTCGCCGCAGCCACTGATGCCTCTGCTTTTGTGCTTTGCGATGGCAGCCATCCCGTGCCAATGCCTTGCGCTGCATCGCCATCGACATCGCCTCATCGAGCGCCTGTGCCGCATGATTTATGGCTGGATAATTACAATGCTATTAGAGTGTCTCCATTGTAGACAAGGGGTTGGTGTCGGCTTCCTTGAAGCCGGAAAAAGGGCGGGGCCCCACTAAATCCGTACGGGTTAAGTTGAGTGCTAGGGCAGCGAGGGCGTGAAGTGTGAGAGTGTCGACATTCCTGCTGATAGACAGCCAGAGCTTTTTCCCGAAATGCCTGCTAGCCGAGTCGTTAGCAAGGCCTGCCGGCGCCGCGCGAAGCGCGTCATCCCGTCGGGTGCATGAGCGCATGTGCGCATCGACCGAAATACGGCATTTCCAAAGCGAGCGGCGAGGGCGTCAACTGTGAGAGTGTCGACATTCCTGCTGATAGGCAGCCAGAGCTTTATATCTGAAATGCCTGCGGCTTCAGCAATCCGACCCATGTTTAGCATCGCGCGCCGTCTCGGCCCTGTGCAACTCTTCCGGCCAGCGCATTGGCTGAAGTTACATGACAGTAGACATGGAGTGTATGGAGTGTATCATTTACACATCACGCAGGCTGACTTGCCAATAGAAGGACAGCGGAACTGTTTGCGAGGGTTGCGACGACGTGCAGTTGCCGACGAGAGTGCACAGGCTTCGCTACTGAGGTATTCGCCGTAGAGGAGGCTTGACTGCTTTAACATTAGGACAGGGAACGTAGAAGTCCATCCCCTAGGTTGCCGACTGGACTTGTTGGGCGGCCCGCAGAAGCAAGACCGCTGCATCGTGCGTGCAATGGCGGCTTGGCGTCCAACAACCAGCAGTTTGCCCCTCATGGTTTGCTCCTTGCAACCTTTATAATAGTAATATGCGTCAAGACGATCGGACCGGCAAGCAGAGCTGCTGTGGTGTGGTCGCGGGAAGAATGTTCGCAATGCGAACATAGTTGGTTGCAGAAATGAAGAATCATTTCACGCCTTCATGTCAGAATTCCACTTGAAGGAACGATGAATCTTCTGGAATTAATTATAGGCCGAGAGGTGTTGGTTTGACCTCGGCCTCGGTCCATGGAGACTGCCAAACTGGTTTGTACTCATGCGATGTTGGGTTCCAATAATAAATTTACCGTGCAATAAAGAATGTAATCTTTTACTTCTGCAGCCTTTCCGTTGGCCGAAAGTCTACACTTGTCCAATTACTTCCCACGTCCCACGTCCCACGTCCCACGTCCCACGCACGGACATGGGCAATCCTACAGGGCGGGGCCCCCCTGGGCGCTTCGCGCTGGGGCCCCGCCCAAAAAAGGGCAATGATACATGGCGTTGGTGGGCGTTGGCTGGCACCACGGGCCCTATCGGAATGGAGCGACCAAAGCCTGTGCGCGATGTTTTGCTGAGTGGTTTTAGGTTTGCTGAGGCAAACATGCGCATGCAAACGAAATTCAGTCCAATCCAATGGACGCCTCTCTGCAGATAGGTGTTGTCAACCTTGATAAGACGTACCGGAAGACGGTTGTGGCCGTTGGTCTAGCTGATATGCTGATTCAGAGCAGATTGTTCCGGGCAGTCCGATCTCAAACTCTGACAAGCCGGACTTCAGACGTTACTGTGCAGCTTTACATCAATTTTCAAGCTGTATACGGATACTTATGGCGAGCTCCGTTAACTGCCGCTTAGCCGGTTGGCACAAAAGGTTTCGGCTGCTTAGGCCAAGGCCCAGCAACGGTCCCGCTGTGGCAGGGGACAGGGGGATAGGGGAAATTGACCAGCGTGAGGGGGAGGGGGACTGGCGCGGGTATCGCGTCATCAGGCTCGTCCCTGCTCGTCAGGCGTAAATGCCGCACCTTATTGGTGATCAGAAGTCCGATCCGAGTGGACCCAAAGCGCTGTCGTAGTTTCTGTGGTGGTTGTTACAGTGGGACGGGTAGAGGCAAGGGGTCAGCTAGCTGTGCACTGCACCAAAGACGACGGAACGGCAATATCGTACTTCAGGGCATGACATAACACCAAAAAGACAGACGTACGGCCGAGGGGCTCCGGCTGGGTAGCGCTACCTGGGGAGGGATTCAAAGGAGATGATATTGAGGACAGTTCAGAAGGGATGCTTGAAAGTCTGCAAGCTTGGGGTTGTTCAGGGTTGTCCCCACTGCTTTCCCAGACGCTGTCGGTTAGCTGCTGCATGACAGCATGATGGGCAAAAACGAATTGAGTTTGGCAATGTTCATCGATATAAGTTTATTCATTTCACTTGTCCCCGCTTTATGCTGTTTGAGCAAAGCCCAAAAGCCGGGGAACAGGTACGGCGATGCCGCTTGATGAGCAGCTCCCTGCTGCCTTCACTCCGCGGTGCTTTACAAATCCAGCCACAACATATACAGTAGTCATAACCTTTGCGGGATTATATCTAGGCAAACGGTGGGCATTCCTGTGTAGGACCTACTCTGCAAGCCATGGTACTTGCTGCTTCGCTCAGAAATCGTCATGAAGCTTGCGATTTCGGCCTTCGATGGAATTTAATCGGCCTTAGGGCGACCGAGAAAGCTATTTTAGCAGTATACGTGCAGCCCGAAAGGGGTCTTTTTACGTCTCAACATATCCGCAACGGGCAACTTGCATCCAACCCAGGGCACACCCTCAAGTATTGCTATCACATGCTGCTAGTTATGGATTGGCAATTTGTCAGTATCTTTCAGTGCTGGACCTGCTCGCAGCTTGCAACATCCATTCAACAGCAAACTTTTCTCAGGGCCTCTCTTCGTCGACAGGGGCCTGCTCGGCTTGAGATATGACACCTTGGACGGTCAAATCTTGTATGGTGAGTGCATGCCGGGCTCAAGAACGCGTCACATAGCTTTATAGCTGTCGCAAAAAAAACCGTGTAGAGGTGACCGGACTGCTGGCAAATCTTTGGTAACAAAATAATTGGGAAATCAAAAATTTTGCTCGACCAGCTCACGTATCTTTTGCGGCTGGGGTGACGGACCGAAGATGCCAGCCGCACGCGACATGGACGTAGCTTCTTCCTGCAGTTTGGCCGTTACGCATTAAAGGTCATTCAGTAAGATGTAAAATCCTTGCACTGCTTATGAACTTTAGGCTTCCGAACTTTAGGCGTCCGAGCGAACCGCCGGTTGGCTCCTCCGTCGCGTACTGGGAGGCGTTGGTTGCGCCTCGGCATGTTATCACCATCGATACCCTCTAACTGTGCACATTTGCAGGTCATCTTTACGCTATAGGCAGGGGTATGTGTCCAGCCCCAGGCGCCAAGGAATCACGCATTACTGTTTACGAAGCACGACGACGACGGAGGTCAACAGCTCAGCGCCAGGCAGCGTCCTCTGCCTGGCGCTTTTCCATGCAAGGCGCTGTTGGCTGACTCCTCGATCAAGCCAGCTACAGCTACAGTGCAGCCAATGAAGACAAGGACGGGCGCTGTCGTACCGCGGCTTAAGCTCCGGGAGCACGCAATGGGGCGCAAGGGCGGTCGGCGTGGTGACTCTGGACGCGCAGGCGGTGGCGCGCGAGGAGCGAATGGTCGCGCATCAAGGGCAACAGGGCGGTGCCGAAAGCCCGCCGCGTGCCCTTCGCCGGGCCCGTCGCCGACCCCGGCCGACACCGTCCCGTGCTTCTTCGACTGCGGAGGGCCTGTCGGCATCGGAGCCGTCACGTGGCTGAGACCGTGGCTCCGCATCTGCTTTTCGCGTCGGCTAACCTTGACCTTGCTTTTCCTTGTTCGCCCACGCATGTGCTTGACGACCGCGCACGCGATGAGCCATGAACAGCACCAAACGTAAGGTCTTCAGGTAAGTTCTCGGCGCGATTTGAAATGTGGCCCCTCGGCCGTTTGTACGGCAATCACGTGCACTTCGCCGTAACCGCTTTCCCCGTCATCTGACTGGGATTCGCCCCCCTCTCCCCTTGCCCCTACCTCCTGATGCAGGTTACGGAATGCTTGCAGTTCTGGATTCCAAGACCCTGCGCCAGCAAGGTTCGGCCTTCGCCGAAGATTCAGGTGCGCAACCACGCACGTTTGTGGCTCGCCATTGCATGTAGGCAGAGCGCGCGCTGGCCCTCGCTCGTGGCTGAGACGGGGGCACCGCTTCTGCGTTTCGCGTCGGCTTACCTTGACCGTGCTTTTCCTTGTTCGCCCACGCATGTGCTTGACGACCGCGCACGCGATGAGCCATGAACAACACCAAACGGTAGGTCTTCAGGTAATTTTGCGGCGCGATCTGAAATGTGGACCCTCGGCCGTTTGTACGGCATCCACATGCACTTCGCCGTAACCGCTTTCCCCGTCATCTGACTGGGTTTCGCCCCCCTCTCCCCTTGCCCCTACCTCCCGATGCAGGTTACGAGATGCTTGCAAGGTAAGTTCGCGGCGCGATTTGAAATGTGGCCCCTCCGCTCGGCCGTTTGTACGGCAATCACGTGCACTTCTCCGAACCGCTTTCCCCGTCATCTGACTGGGTTTCGCCCCCCTCTCCCCTTGCCCCTACCTCCCGATGCAGGTTACGAGATGCTTGCAAGGTAAGTTCGCGGCGCGATTTGAAATGTGGCCCCTCCGCTCGGCCGTTTGTACGGCACTCACGTGCACTTTTCCGAACCGCTTTCCCCGTCATCTGACTGGATTTCGCCCCCCTCTCCCCTTGCCCCTACTTCCCGATGCAGGTTACGAGATGCTTGCAAGGTAAATTTGTGGCGCGATCGGAAATTTGGCCCCTCCGCTCGGCCGTTTGTACGGCATCCACGTGCACTTCTCCGAACCGCTTTCCCCGTCATCTGACTGGATTTCGCCCCCTTCTCCCCTTGCCCCTACCTCCCGATGCAGGTACCGGGATGCTTGCAAGGTAAGTTCGCGGCACGATTTGAAATGTGGCCCCTCCGCTCGGCCGTTTGTACGGCATCCACATGCACTTCGCCGTAACCGCTTTCCCCGTCATCTGACTGGGTTTCGCCCCCCCCTCCCCTTGCCCCTACCTCCCGATGCAGGTTACGGAATGCTTGCAAGGTAAGTTCGCGGCGCGATTTGAAATCTGGCCCCTCGGCCGTTTGTACGGCAATCACGTGCACTTCGCCGTAACCGCTTTCCCCGTCATCGGACTGGGTTTCGCCCCCCTCTCCCCTTGCCCCTACCTCCCGATGCAGGTTACGGAATGCTTGCAAGGTAAGTTCGCGGCGCGATTTGAAATCTGGCCCCTCGGCCGTTTGTACGGCAATCACGTGCACTTCGCCGTAACCGCTTTCCCCGTCATCTGACTGGATTTCGCCCCCCTCTCCCCTTGCCCCTACCTCCCGATGCAGGTTACGAGATGCTTGCAAGGTAAATTTGCGGCGCGATCGGAAATTTGGCCCCTCCGCTCGGCCGTTTGTACGGCATCCACGTGCACTTCTCCGAACCGCTTTCCCCGTCATCTGACTGGATTTCGCCCCCTTCTCCCCTTGCCCCTACCTCCCGATGCAGGTACCGGGATGCTTGCAAGGTAAGTTCGCGGCACGATTTGAAATGTGGCCCCTCCGCTCGGCCGTTTGTACGGCATCCACATGCACTTCGCCGTAACCGCTTTCCCCGTCATCTGACTGGGTTTCGCCCCCCCCTCCCCTTGCCCCTACCTCCCGATGCAGGTTACGAGATGCTTGCAAGGTAAGTTCGCGGCGCGATTTGAAATGTGGCCCCTCCGCTCGGCCGTTTGTACGGCACTCACGTGCACTTTTCCGAACCGCTTTCCCCGTCATCTGACTGGATTTCGCCCCCCTCTCCCCTTGCCCCTACTTCCCGATGCAGGTTACGAGATGCTTGCAAGGTAAATTTGTGGCGCGATCGGAAATTTGGCCCCTCCGCTCGGCCGTTTGTACGGCATCCACGTGCACTTCTCCGAACCGCTTTCCCCGTCATCTGACTGGATTTCGCCCCCTTCTCCCCTTGCCCCTACCTCCCGATGCAGGTACCGGGATGCTTGCAAGGTAAGTTCGCGGCACGATTTGAAATGTGGCCCCTCCGCTCGGCCGTTTGTACGGCATCCACATGCACTTCGCCGTAACCGCTTTCCCCGTCATCTGACTGGGTTTCGCCCCCCCCTCCCCTTGCCCCTACCTCCCGATGCAGGTTACGGAATGCTTGCAAGGTAAGTTCGCGGCGCGATTTGAAATCTGGCCCCTCGGCCGTTTGTACGGCAATCACGTGCACTTCGCCGTAACCGCTTTCCCCGTCATCGGACTGGGTTTCGCCCCCCTCTCCCCTTGCCCCTACCTCCCGATGCAGGTTACGGAATGCTTGCAAGGTAAGTTCGCGGCGCGATTTGAAATCTGGCCCCTCGGCCGTTTGTACGGCAATCACGTGCACTTCGCCGTAACCGCTTTCCCCGTCATCTGACTGGATTTCGCCCCCCTCTCCCCTTGCCCCTACCTCCCGATGCAGGTTACGAGATGCTTGCAAGGTAAATTTGCGGCGCGATCGGAAATTTGGCCCCTCCGCTCGGCCGTTTGTACGGCATCCACGTGCACTTCTCCGAACCGCTTTCCCCGTCATCTGACTGGATTTCGCCCCCTTCTCCCCTTGCCCCTACCTCCCGATGCAGGTACCGGGATGCTTGCAAGGTAAGTTCGCGGCACGATTTGAAATGTGGCCCCTCCGCTCGGCCGTTTGTACGGCATCCACATGCACTTCGCCGTAACCGCTTTCCCCGTCATCTGACTGGGTTTCGCCCCCCCCTCCCCTTGCCCCTACCTCCCGATGCAGGTTACGAGATGCTTGCAAGGTAAGTTCGCGGCGCGATTTGAAATGTGGCCCCTCGGCCGTTTGTACGGCAATCACGTGCACTTCGCCGTAACCGCTTTCCCCGTCATCGGACTGGGTTTCGCCCCCCTCTCCCCTTGCCCCTACCTCCCGATGCAGGTTACGGAATGCTTGCAAGGTAAGTTCGCGGCGCGATTTGAAATCTGGCCCCTCGGCCGTTTGTACGGCAATCACGTGCACTTCGCCGTAACCGCTTTCCCCGTCATCTGACTGGATTTCGCCCCCCTCTCCCCTTGCCCCTATCTCCCGATGCAGGTTACGAGATGCTTGCAAGGTAAATTTGCGGCGCGATTTGAAATGTGGCCCCTCCGCTCGGCCGTTTATACGGCATCCACATGCACTTCTCCGAACCGCTTTCCCCGTCATCTGACTGGGTTTCGCCCCCCTCTCCCCTTGCCCCTACCTCCCGATGCAGGTTACGAGATGCTTGCAAGGTAAGTTCGCGGCGCGATTTGAAATGTGGCCCCTCCGCTCGGCCGTTTATACGGCATCCACATGCACTTCGCCGTAACCGCTTTCCCCGTCATCTGACTGGGTTTCGCCCCCCTCTCCCCTTGCCCCTACCTCCCGATGCAGGTTACGAGATGCTTGCAAGGTAAGTTCGCGGCGCGATTTGAAATTTGGCCCCTCCGCTCGGCCGTTTGTACGGCAATCACGTGCACTTCTCCGAACCGCTTTCCCCGTCATCTGACTGGGTTTCGCCCCCCTCTCCCCTTGCCCCTACCTCCCGATGCAGGTTACGAGATGCTTGCAAGGTAAGTTCGCGGCGCGATTTGAAATGTGGCCCCTCCGCTCGGCCGTTTGTACGGCACTCACGTGCACTTTTCCGAACCGCTTTCCCCGTCATCTGACTGGATTTCGCCCCCCTCTCCCCTTGCCCCTACTTCCCGATGCAGGTTACGAGATGCTTGCAAGGTAAATTTGTGGCGCGATCGGAAATTTGGCCCCTCCGCTCGGCCGTTTGTACGGCATCCACGTGCACTTCTCCGAACCGCTTTCCCCGTCATCTGACTGGATTTCGCCCCCTTCTCCCCTTGCCCCTACCTCCCGATGCAGGTACCGGGATGCTTGCAAGGTAAGTTCGCGGCACGATTTGAAATGTGGCCCCTCCGCTCGGCCGTTTGTACGGCATCCACATGCACTTCGCCGTAACCGCTTTCCCCGTCATCTGACTGGGTTTCGCCCCCCCCTCCCCTTGCCCCTACCTCCCGATGCAGGTTACGGAATGCTTGCAAGGTAAGTTCGCGGCGCGATTTGAAATCTGGCCCCTCGGCCGTTTGTACGGCAATCACGTGCACTTCGCCGTAACCGCTTTCCCCGTCATCGGACTGGGTTTCGCCCCCCTCTCCCCTTGCCCCTACCTCCCGATGCAGGTTACGGAATGCTTGCAAGGTAAGTTCGCGGCGCGATTTGAAATTTGGCCCCTCCGCTCGGCCGTTTGTACGGCAATCACGTGCACTTCGCCGTAACCGCTTTCCCCGTCATCTGACTGGGTTTCGCCCCCCTCTCCCCTTGCCCCTACCTCCCGATGCAGGTTACGGAATGCTTGCAGTTCTGGATTCCAAGACCCTGCGCCAGCAAGATTCGGCCTTGGCCGAAGATTCGGTTGCGCAACCACGCACGTTTGTGGCTCGCCATTGCATGTAGGCAGAGCGCGCGCTGGCCCTCGCTCGTGGCTGAGACCGGGGCACCGCTTCTGCTTTTCGCCTCGGCTTACCTTGACCGTGTTTTTCCTTGTTCGCCCACGCATGTGCTTGACGACCGCGCACGCGATGAGCCATGAACAACACCAAACGGTAGGTCTTCAGGTAAGTTTGCGGCGCGATTTGAAATGTGGCCCCTCGGCCGTTTGTACGTGCACTTCGCCGTAACCGTTTTCCCCGTCATCTGACTGGGTTTCGCTCCCCTCTCCCCTTGCCCCTACCTGCCGATGCAGGTTACGAGATGCTTGCAAGGTAAATTTGCGGCGCGATCTGAAATTTGGCCCCTCCGCTCGGCCGTTTATACGGCATCCACATGCACTTCTCCGAACCGCTTTCCCCGTCATCTGACTGGGTTTCGCCCCCTTCTCCCCTTGCCCCTACCCCCCGATGCAGGTTACGAGATGCTTGCAAGGTAAGTTCGCGGCGCGATTTGAAATGTGGCCCCTCCGCTCGGCCGTTTGTACGGCACTCACGTGCACTTTTCCGAACCGCTTTCCCCGTCATCTGACTGGATTTTGCCCCCCTCTCCCCTTGCCCCTACCTCCCGATGCAGGTTACGAGATGCTTGCAAGGTAAGTTTGCGGCGCGATTTGAAATGTGGCCCCTCCGCTCGGCCGTTTGTACGACAATGACGTGCACTTCGCCGTAACCGCTTTCCCCGTCATCGGACTGGGTTTCGCCCCCCTCTCCCCTTGCCCTTACCTCCCGATGCAGGTTACGGAATGCTTGCAAGGTAAGTTCGCGGCGCGATTTGAAATGTGGCCCCTCCGCTCGGCCGTTTGTACGGCATCCACATGCACTTCGCCGTAACCGCTTTCCCCGTCATCTGACTGGGTTTCGCCCCCCCCTCCCCTTGCCCCTACCTCCCGATGCAGGTTACGGAATGCTTGCAAGGTAAGTTCGCGGCGCGATTTGAAATCTGGCCCCTCGGCCGTTTGTACGGCAATCACGTGCACTTCGCCGTAACCGCTTTCCCCGTCATCGGACTGGGTTTCGCCCCCCTCTCCCCTTGCCCCTACCTCCCGATGCAGGTTACGGAATGCTTGCAAGGTAAGTTCGCGGCGCGATTTGAAATCTGGCCCCTCGGCCGTTTGTACGGCAATCACGTGCACTTCGCCGTAACCGCTTTCCCCGTCATCTGACTGGATTTCGCCCCCCTCTCCCCTTGCCCCTACCTCCCGATGCAGGTTACGAGATGCTTGCAAGGTAAATTTGCGGCGCGATCGGAAATTTGGCCCCTCCGCTCGGCCGTTTGTACGGCATCCACGTGCACTTCTCCGAACCGCTTTCCCCGTCATCTGACTGGATTTCGCCCCCTTCTCCCCTTGCCCCTACCTCCCGATGCAGGTACCGGGATGCTTGCAAGGTAAGTTCGCGGCACGATTTGAAATGTGGCCCCTCCGCTCGGCCGTTTGTACGGCATCCACATGCCCTTCGCCGTAACCGCTTTCCCCGTCATCTGACTGGGTTTCGCCCCCCCCTCCCCTTGCCCCTACCTCCCGATGCAGGTTACGGAATGCTTGCAAGGTAAGTTCGCGGCGCGATTTGAAATCTGGCCCCTCGGCCGTTTGTACGGCAATCACGTGCACTTCGCCGTAACCGCTTTCCCCGTCATCTGACTGGGTTTCGCCCCCCTCTCCCCTTGCCCCTACCTCCCGATGCAGGTTACGAGATGCTTGCAAGGTAAGTTCGCGGCGCGATTTGAAATGTGGCCCCTCCGCTCGGCCGTTTATACGGCATCCACATGCACTTCGCCGTAACCGCTTTCCCCGTCATCTGACTGGGTTTCGCCCCCCTCTCCCCTTGCCCCTACCTCCCGATGCAGGTTACGAGATGCTTGCAAGGTAAGTTCGCGGCGCGATTTGAAATTTGGCCCCTCCGCTCGGCCGTTTGTACGGCAATCACGTGCACTTCTCCGAACCGCTTTCCCCGTCATCTGACTGGGTTTCGCCCCCCTCTCCCCTTGCCCCTACCTCCCGATGCAGGTTACGAGATGCTTGCAAGGTAAGTTCGCGGCGCGATTTGAAATGTGGCCCCTCCGCTCGGCCGTTTGTACGGCACTCACGTGCACTTTTCCGAACCGCTTTCCCCGTCATCTGACTGGATTTCGCCCCCCTCTCCCCTTGCCCCTACTTCCCGATGCAGGTTACGAGATGCTTGCAAGGTAAATTTGTGGCGCGATCGGAAATTTGGCCCCTCCGCTCGGCCGTTTGTACGGCATCCACGTGCACTTCTCCGAACCGCTTTCCCCGTCATCTGACTGGATTTCGCCCCCTTCTCCCCTTGCCCCTACCTCCCGATGCAGGTACCGGGATGCTTGCAAGGTAAGTTCGCGGCACGATTTGAAATGTGGCCCCTCCGCTCGGCCGTTTGTACGGCATCCACATGCACTTCGCCGTAACCGCTTTCCCCGTCATCTGACTGGGTTTCGCCCCCCCCTCCCCTTGCCCCTACCTCCCGATGCAGGTTACGGAATGCTTGCAAGGTAAGTTCGCGGCGCGATTTGAAATCTGGCCCCTCGGCCGTTTGTACGGCAATCACGTGCACTTCGCCGTAACCGCTTTCCCCGTCATCGGACTGGGTTTCGCCCCCCTCTCCCCTTGCCCCTACCTCCCGATGCAGGTTACGGAATGCTTGCAAGGTAAGTTCGCGGCGCGATTTGAAATTTGGCCCCTCCGCTCGGCCGTTTGTACGGCAATCACGTGCACTTCGCCGTAACCGCTTTCCCCGTCATCTGACTGGGTTTCGCCCCCCTCTCCCCTTGCCCCTACCTCCCGATGCAGGTTACGGAATGCTTGCAGTTCTGGATTCCAAGACCCTGCGCCAGCAAGATTCGGCCTTGGCCGAAGATTCGGTTGCGCAACCACGCACGTTTGTGGCTCGCCATTGCATGTAGGCAGAGCGCGCGCTGGCCCTCGCTCGTGGCTGAGACCGGGGCACCGCTTCTGCTTTTCGCCTCGGCTTACCTTGACCGTGTTTTTCCTTGTTCGCCCACGCATGTGCTTGACGACCGCGCACGCGATGAGCCATGAACAACACCAAACGGTAGGTCTTCAGGTAAGTTTGCGGCGCGATTTGAAATGTGGCCCCTCGGCCGTTTGTACGTGCACTTCGCCGTAACCGTTTTCCCCGTCATCTGACTGGGTTTCGCTCCCCTCTCCCCTTGCCCCTACCTGCCGATGCAGGTTACGAGATGCTTGCAAGGTAAATTTGCGGCGCGATCTGAAATTTGGCCCCTCCGCTCGGCCGTTTATACGGCATCCACATGCACTTCTCCGAACCGCTTTCCCCGTCATCTGACTGGGTTTCGCCCCCTTCTCCCCTTGCCCCTACCCCCCGATGCAGGTTACGAGATGCTTGCAAGGTAAGTTCGCGGCGCGATTTGAAATGTGGCCCCTCCGCTCGGCCGTTTGTACGGCACTCACGTGCACTTTTCCGAACCGCTTTCCCCGTCATCTGACTGGATTTTGCCCCCCTCTCCCCTTGCCCCTACCTCCCGATGCAGGTTACGAGATGCTTGCAAGGTAAGTTTGCGGCGCGATTTGAAATGTGGCCCCTCCGCTCGGCCGTTTGTACGACAATGACGTGCACTTCGCCGTAACCGCTTTCCCCGTCATCGGACTGGGTTTCGCCCCCCTCTCCCCTTGCCCTTACCTCCCGATGCAGGTTACGGAATGCTTGCAAGGTAAGTTCGCGGCGCGATTTGAAATGTGGCCCCTCCGCTCGGCCGTTTGTACGGCATCCACATGCACTTCGCCGTAACCGCTTTCCCCGTCATCTGACTGGGTTTCGCCCCCCCCTCCCCTTGCCCCTACCTCCCGATGCAGGTTACGGAATGCTTGCAAGGTAAGTTCGCGGCGCGATTTGAAATCTGGCCCCTCGGCCGTTTGTACGGCAATCACGTGCACTTCGCCGTAACCGCTTTCCCCGTCATCGGACTGGGTTTCGCCCCCCTCTCCCCTTGCCCCTACCTCCCGATGCAGGTTACGGAATGCTTGCAAGGTAAGTTCGCGGCGCGATTTGAAATCTGGCCCCTCGGCCGTTTGTACGGCAATCACGTGCACTTCGCCGTAACCGCTTTCCCCGTCATCTGACTGGATTTCGCCCCCCTCTCCCCTTGCCCCTACCTCCCGATGCAGGTTACGAGATGCTTGCAAGGTAAATTTGCGGCGCGATCGGAAATTTGGCCCCTCCGCTCGGCCGTTTGTACGGCATCCACGTGCACTTCTCCGAACCGCTTTCCCCGTCATCTGACTGGATTTCGCCCCCTTCTCCCCTTGCCCCTACCTCCCGATGCAGGTACCGGGATGCTTGCAAGGTAAGTTCGCGGCACGATTTGAAATGTGGCCCCTCCGCTCGGCCGTTTGTACGGCATCCACATGCACTTCGCCGTAACCGCTTTCCCCGTCATCTGACTGGGTTTCGCCCCCCCCTCCCCTTGCCCCTACCTCCCGATGCAGGTTACGAGATGCTTGCAAGGTAAGTTCGCGGCGCGATTTGAAATGTGGCCCCTCGGCCGTTTGTACGGCAATCACGTGCACTTCGCCGTAACCGCTTTCCCCGTCATCGGACTGGGTTTCGCCCCCCTCTCCCCTTGCCCCTACCTCCCGATGCAGGTTACGGAATGCTTGCAAGGTAAGTTCGCGGCGCGATTTGAAATCTGGCCCCTCGGCCGTTTGTACGTGCACTTCGCCGTAACCGTTTTCCCCGTCATCTGACTGGGTTTCGCTCCCCTCTCGCCTTGCCCCTACCTGCCGATGCAGGTTACGAGATGCTTGCAAGGTAAATTTGCGGCGCGATCGGAAATTTGGCCCCTCCTCTCGGCCGTTTATACGGCATCCACATGCACTTCGCCGTAACCGCTTTCCCCGTCATCGGACTGGGTTTCGCCCCCCTCTCCCCTTGCCCTTACCTCCCGATGCAGGTTACGGAATGCTTGCAAGGTAAGTTCGCGGCGCGATTTGAAATGTGGCCCCTCCGCTCGGCCGTTTGTACGGCAATGACGTGCACTTCTCCGAACCGCTTTCCCCGTCATCTGACTGGATTTCGCCCCCCTCTCCCCTTGCCCCTATCTCCCGATGCAGGTTACGAGATGCTTGCAAGGTAAATTTGCGGCGCGATTTGAAATGTGGCCCCTCCGCTCGGCCGTTTATACGGCATCCACATGCACTTCTCCGAACCGCTTTCCCCGTCATCTGACTGGGTTTCGCCCCCCTCTCCCCTTGCCCCTACCTCCCGATGCAGGTTACGAGATGCTTGCAAGGTAAGTTCGCGGCGCGATTTGAAATGTGGCCCCTCCGCTCGGCCGTTTATACGGCATCCACATGCACTTCGCCGTAACCGCTTTCCCCGTCATCTGACTGGGTTTCGCCCCCCTCTCCCCTTGCCCCTACCTCCCGATGCAGGTTACGAGATGCTTGCAAGGTAAGTTCGCGGCGCGATTTGAAATTTGGCCCCTCCGCTCGGCCGTTTGTACGGCAATCACGTGCACTTCGCCGTAACCGCTTTCCCCGTCATCTGACTGGGTTTCGCCCCCCTCTCCCCTTGCCCCTACCTCCCGATGCAGGTTACGGAATGCTTGCAGTTCTGGATTCCAAGACCCTGCGCCAGCAAGATTCGGCCTTGGCCGAAGATTCGGTTGCGCAACCACGCACGTTTGTGGCTCGCCATTGCATGTAGGCAGAGCGCGCGCTGGCCCTCGCTCGTGGCTGAGACCGGGGCACCGCTTCTGCTTTTCGCCTCGGCTTACCTTGACCGTGTTTTTCCTTGTTCGCCCACGCATGTGCTTGACGACCGCGCACGCGATGAGCCATGAACAACACCAAACGGTAGGTCTTCAGGTAAGTTTGCGGCGCGATTTGAAATGTGGCCCCTCGGCCGTTTGTACGTGCACTTCGCCGTAACCGTTTTCCCCGTCATCTGACTGGGTTTCGCTCCCCTCTCCCCTTGCCCCTACCTGCCGATGCAGGTTACGAGATGCTTGCAAGGTAAATTTGCGGCGCGATCTGAAATTTGGCCCCTCCGCTCGGCCGTTTATACGGCATCCACATGCACTTCTCCGAACCGCTTTCCCCGTCATCTGACTGGGTTTCGCCCCCTTCTCCCCTTGCCCCTACCCCCCGATGCAGGTTACGAGATGCTTGCAAGGTAAGTTCGCGGCGCGATTTGAAATGTGGCCCCTCCGCTCGGCCGTTTGTACGGCACTCACGTGCACTTTTCCGAACCGCTTTCCCCGTCATCTGACTGGATTTTGCCCCCCTCTCCCCTTGCCCCTACCTCCCGATGCAGGTTACGAGATGCTTGCAAGGTAAGCTTGCGGCGCGATTTGAAATGTGGCCCCTCCGCTCGGCCGTTTGTACGACAATGACGTGCACTTCGCCGTAACCGCTTTCCCCGTCATCGGACTGGGTTTCGCCCCCCTCTCCCCTTGCCCTTACCTCCCGATGCAGGTTACGGAATGCTTGCAAGGTAAGTTCGCGGCGCGATTTGAAATGTGGCCCCTCCGCTCGGCCGTTTGTACGGCATCCACATGCACTTCGCCGTAACCGCTTTCCCCGTCATCTGACTGGGTTTCGCCCCCCCCTCCCCTTGCCCCTACCTCCCGATGCAGGTTACGGAATGCTTGCAAGGTAAGTTCGCGGCGCGATTTGAAATCTGGCCCCTCGGCCGTTTGTACGGCAATCACGTGCACTTCGCCGTAACCGCTTTCCCCGTCATCGGACTGGGTTTCGCCCCCCTCTCCCCTTGCCCCTACCTCCCGATGCAGGTTACGGAATGCTTGCAAGGTAAGTTCGCGGCGCGATTTGATAATTTGGCCCCTCGGCCGTTTGTACGGCAATCACGTGCACTTCGCCGTAACCGCTTTCCCCGTCATCTGACTGGATTTCGCCCCCCTCTCCCCTTGCCCCTACCTCCCGATGCAGGTTACGAGATGCTTGCAAGGTAAATTTGCGGCGCGATCGGAAATTTGGCCCCTCCGCTCGGCCGTTTGTACGGCATCCACGTGCACTTCTCCGAACCGCTTTCCCCGTCATCTGACTGGATTTCGCCCCCTTCTCCCCTTGCCCCTACCTCCCGATGCAGGTACCGGGATGCTTGCAAGGTAAGTTCGCGGCACGATTTGAAATGTGGCCCCTCCGCTCGGCCGTTTGTACGGCATCCACATGCACTTCGCCGTAACCGCTTTCCCCGTCATCTGACTGGGTTTCGCCCCCCCCTCCCCTTGCCCCTACCTCCCGATGCAGGTTACGAGATGCTTGCAAGGTAAGTTCGCGGCGCGATTTGAAATGTGGCCCCTCGGCCGTTTGTACGGCAATCACGTGCACTTCGCCGTAACCGCTTTCCCCGTCATCGGACTGGGTTTCGCCCCCCTCTCCCCTTGCCCCTACCTCCCGATGCAGGTTACGGAATGCTTGCAAGGTAAGTTCGCGGCGCGATTTGAAATCTGGCCCCTCGGCCGTTTGTACGTGCACTTCGCCGTAACCGTTTTCCCCGTCATCTGACTGGGTTTCGCTCCCCTCTCGCCTTGCCCCTACCTGCCGATGCAGGTTACGAGATGCTTGCAAGGTAAATTTGCGGCGCGATCGGAAATTTGGCCCCTCCTCTCGGCCGTTTATACGGCATCCACATGCACTTCGCCGTAACCGCTTTCCCCGTCATCGGACTGGGTTTCGCCCCCCTCTCCCCTTGCCCTTACCTCCCGATGCAGGTTACGGAATGCTTGCAAGGTAAGTTCGCGGCGCGATTTGAAATGTGGCCCCTCCGCTCGGCCGTTTGTACGGCAATGACGTGCACTTCTCCGAACCGCTTTCCCCGTCATCTGACTGGATTTCGCCCCCCTCTCCCCTTGCCCCTATCTCCCGATGCAGGTTACGAGATGCTTGCAAGGTAAATTTGCGGCGCGATTTGAAATGTGGCCCCTCCGCTCGGCCGTTTATACGGCATCCACATGCACTTCTCCGAACCGCTTTCCCCGTCATCTGACTGGGTTTCGCCCCCCTCTCCCCTTGCCCCTACCTCCCGATGCAGGTTACGAGATGCTTGCAAGGTAAGTTCGCGGCGCGATTTGAAATTTGGCCCCTCCGCTCGGCCGTTTGTACGGCAATCACGTGCACTTCGCCGTAACCGCTTTCCCCGTCATCTGACTGGGTTTCGCCCCCCTCTCCCCTTGCCCCTACCTCCCGATGCAGGTTACGGAATGCTTGCAGTTCTGGATTCCAAGACCCTGCGCCAGCAAGATTCGGCCTTGGCCGAAGATTCAGTTGCGCAACCACGCACGTTTGTGGCTCGCCATTGCATGTAGGCAGAGCGCGCGCTGGCCCTCGCTCGTGGCTGAGACCGGGGCACCGCTTCTGCTTTTCGCCTCGGCTTACCTTGACCGTGTTTTTCCTTGTTCGCCCACGCATGTGCTTGACGACCGCGCACGCGATGAGCCATGAACAACACCAAACGGTAGGTCTTCAGGTAAGTTTGCGGCGCGATTTGAAATGTGGCCCCTCGGCCGTTTGTACGTGCACTTCGCCGTAACCGTTTTCCCCGTCATCTGACTGGGTTTCGCTCCCCTCTCGCCTTGCCCCTACCTGCCGATGCAGGTTACGAGATGCTTGCAAGGTAAATTTGCGGCGCGATCTGAAATTTGGCCCCTCCGCTCGGCCGTTTATACGGCATCCACATGCACTCAGCCGTAACCGCTTTCCCCGTCATCTGACTGGGTTTCGCCCCCTTCTCCCCTTGCCCCTACCCCCCGATGCAGGTTACGAGATGCTTGCAAGGTAAGTTCGCGGCGCGATTTGAAATGTGGCCCCTCCGCTCGGCCGTTTGTACGGCACTCACGTGCACTTTTCCGAACCGCTTTCCCCGTCATCTGACTGGATTTTGCCCCCCTCTCCCCTTGCCCCTACGTCCCGATGCAGGTTACGAGATGCTTGCAAGGTAAGTTTGCGGCGCGATTTGAAATGTGGCCCCTCCGCTCGGCCGTTTGTACGACAATGACGTGCACTTCGCCGTAACCGCTTTCCCCGTCATCGGACTGGGTTTCGCCCCCCTCTCCCCTTGCCCTTACCTCCCGATGCAGGTTACGGAATGCTTGCAAGGTAAGTTCGCGGCGCGATTTGAAATGTGGCCCCTCCGCTCGGCCGTTTGTACGGCAATGACGTGCACTTCTCCGAACCGCTTTCCCCGTCATCTGACTGGATTTCGCCCCCCTCTCCCCTTGCCCCTATCTCCCGATGCAGGTTACGAGATGCTTGCAAGGTAAATTTGCGGCGCGATTTGAAATGTGGCCCCTCCGCTCGGCCGTTTATACGGCATCCACATGCACTTCTCCGAACCGCTTTCCCCGTCATCTGACTGGGTTTCGCCCCCCTCTCCCCTTGCCCCTACCTCCCGATGCAGGTTACGAGATGCTTGCAAGGTAAGTTCGCGGCGCGATTTGAAATGTGGCCCCTCCGCTCGGCCGTTTATACGGCATCCACATGCACTTCGCCGTAACCGCTTTCCCCGTCATCTGACTGGGTTTCGCCCCCCTCTTCCCTAGCCCCTACCTCCCGATGCAGGTTACGAGATGCTTGCAAGGTAAGTTCGCGGCGCGATTTGAAATTTGGCCCCTCCGCTCGGCCGTTTGTACGGCAATCACGTGCACTTCGCCGTAACCGCTTTCCCCGTCATCTGACTGGGTTTCGCCCCCCTCTCCCCTTGCCCCTACCTCCCGATGCAGGTTACGGAATGCTTGCAAGGTAAGTTCGCGGCGCGATTTGAAATTTGGCCCCTCCGCTCGGCCGTTTGTACGGCAATCACGTGCACTTCGCCGTAACCGCTTTCCCCGTCATCTGACTGGGTTTCGCCCCCCTCTCCCCTTGCCCCTACCTCCCGATGCAGGTTACGGAATGCTTGCAGTTCTGGATTCCAAGACCCTGCGCCAGCAAGATTCGGCCTTGGCCGAAGATTCAGGTGCGCAACCACGCACGTTTGTGGCTCGCCATTGCATGTAGGCAGAGCGCGCGCTGGCCCTCGCTCGTGGCTGAGACCGGGGCACCGCTTCTGCTTTTCGCCTCGGCTTACCTTGACCGTGTTTTTCCTTGTTCGCCCACGCATGTGCTTGACGACCGCGCACGCGATGAACCATGAACAACACCAAACGGTAGGTCTTCAGGTAAGTTCGCGGCGCGATTTGAAATGTGGCCCCTCGGCCGTTTGTACGTGCACTTCGCCGTAACCGCTTTCCCCGTCATCTGACTGGGTTTCGCTCCCCTCTCCCCTTGCCCCTACCTGCCGATGCAGGTTACGAGGTGCTTGCAAGGTAAATTTGCGGCGCGATCTGAAATTTGGCCCCTCCGCTCGGCCGTTTATACGGCATCCACATGCACTCAGCCGTAACCGCTTTCCCCGTCATCTGACTGGGTTTCGCCCCCTTCTCCCCTTGCCCCTACCTCCCGATGCAGGTTACGAGATGCTTGCAAGGTAAGTTCGCGGCGCGATTTGAAATGTGGCCCCTCCGCTCGGCCGTTTGTACGGCACTCACGTGCACTTTTCCGAACCGCTTTCCCCGTCATCTGACTGGATTTTGCCCCCCTCTCCCCTTGCCCCTACCTCCCGATGCAGGTTACGAGATGCTTGCAAGGTAAGTTCTCAGCGCGATCTGAAATTTGGCCCCTCCGCTCGGCCGTTTATACGGCATCCGCATGCACTTCGCCGTAACCGCTTTCCCCGTCATCTGACTGGGTTTCGCCCCCTTCTCCCCTTGCCCCTACCTGCCGATGCAGGTTACGAGATGCTTGCAAGGTAAGTTCGCGGCGCGATTTGAAATGTGACCCCTCGGCCGTTTGTACGGCAATCACGTGCACTTCTCCGTAACCGCTTTCCCCGTCATCTGACTGGGTTTCGCCCCCCTCTCCCCTTGCCCCTACCTCCCGATGCAGGTTACGAGATGCTTGCAAGGTAAGTTCGCGGCGCGATTTGAAATGTGGCCCCTCCGCTCGGCCGTTTATACGGCATCCACATGCACTTCGCCGTAACCGCTTTCCCCGTCATCTGACAGGGTTTCGCCCCCCTCTCCCCTTGCCCCTACCTCCCGATGCAGGTACCGGGATGCTTGCAAGGTAAGTTCGCGGCGCGATTTGAAATGTGGCCCCTCCGCTCGGCCGTTTATACGGCATCCACATGCACTTCGCCGTAACCGCTTTCCCCGTCATCTGACTGGGTTTCGCCCCCTTCTCCCCTTGCCCCTATCTCCCGATGCAGGTTACGAGATGCTTGGAAGGTAAGTTCGCGGCGCGATTTGAAATGTGGCCCTTCCGCTCGGCCGTTTATACGGCATCCACATGCACTTCGCCGTAACCGCTTTCCCCGTCATCTGACTGGGTTTCGCCCCCCTCTCATCTTGCCCCTACCTCCCGATGCAGGTTACGAGATGCTTGCAAGGTAAGTTCGCGGCGCGATCTGAAATTTGGCCCCTCCGCTCGGCCGTTTATACGGCATCCACATGCACTCAGCCGTAACCGCTTTCCCCGTCATCTGACTGGGTTTCGCCCCCTTCTCCCCTTGCCCCTACCTCCCGATGCAGGTTACGAGATGCTTGCAAGGTAAGTTCGCGGCGCGATTTGAAATGTGGCCCCTCCGCTCGGCCGTTTGTACGGCACTCACGTGCACTTTTCCGAACCGCTTTCCCCGTCATCTGACTGGATTTTGCCCCCCTCTCCCCTTGCCCCTACCTCCCGATGCAGGTTACGAGATGCTTGCAAGGTAAGTTCGCAGCGCGATTTGAAATGTGGCCCCTCCGCTCGGCCGTTTATACGGCATCCACATGCACTTCGCCGTAACCGCTTTCCCCGTCATCTGACTGGGTTTCGCCCCCTTCTCCCCTTGCCCCTACCTGCCGATGCAGGTTACGAGATGCTTGCAAGGTAAGTTCGCAGCGCGATTTGAAATGTGGCCCCTCCGCTCGGCCGTTTATACGGCATCCACATGCACTCAGCCGTAACCGCTTTCCCCGTCATCTGACTGGGTTTCGCCCCCTTCTCCCCTTGCCCCTACCTCCCGATGCAGGTTACGAGATGCTTGCAAGGTAAGTTCGCGGCGCGATTTGAAATGTGGCCCCTCCGCTCGGCCGTTTGTACGGCACTCACGTGCACTTTTCCGAACCGCTTTCCCCGTCATCTGACTGGATTTTGCCCCCCTCTCCCCTTGCCCCTACCTCCCGATGCAGGTTACGAGATGCTTGCAAGGTAAGTTCTCAGCGCGATCTGAAATTTGGCCCCTCCGCTCGGCCGTTTATACGGCATCCACATGCACTTCGCCGTAACCGCTTTCCCCGTCATCTGACTGGGTTTCGCCCCCTTCTCCCCTTGCCCCTACCTGCCGATGCAGGTTACGAGATGCTTGCAAGGTAAGTTCGCGGCGCGATTTGAAATGTGACCCCTCGGCCGTTTGTACGGCAATCACGTGCACTTCTCCGTAACCGCTTTCCCCGTCATCTGACTGGGTTTCGCCCCCCTCTCCCCTTGCCCCTACCTCCCGATGCAGGTTACGAGATGCTTGCAAGGTAAGTTCGCGGCGCGATTTGAAATGTGGCCCCTCCGCTCGGCCGTTTATACGGCATCCACATGCACTTCGCCGTAACCGCTTTCCCCGTCATCTGACAGGGTTTCGCCCCCCTCTCCCCTTGCCCCTACCTCCCGATGCAGGTACCGGGATGCTTGCAAGGTAAGTTCGCGGCGCGATTTGAAATGTGGCCCCTCCGCTCGGCCGTTTATACGGCATCCACATGCACTTCGCCGTAACCGCTTTCCCCGTCATCTGACTGGGTTTCGCCCCCTTCTCCCCTTGCCCCTATCTCCCGATGCAGGTTACGAGATGCTTGGAAGGTAAGTTCGCGGCGCGATTTGAAATGTGGCCCTTCCGCTCGGCCGTTTATACGGCATCCACATGCACTTCGCCGTAACCGCTTTCCCCGTCATCTGACTGGGTTTCGCCCCCCTCTCCCCTTGCCCCTACCTCCCGATGCAGGTTACGAGATGCTTGCAAGGTAAGTTCGCGGCGCGATCTGAAATTTGGCCCCTCCGCTCGGCCGTTTATACGGCATCCACATGCACTCAGCCGTAACCGCTTTCCCCGTCATCTGACTGGGTTTCGCCCCCTTCTCCCCTTGCCCCTACCTCCCGATGCAGGTTACGAGATGCTTGCAAGGTAAGTTCGCGGCGCGATTTGAAATGTGGCCCCTCCGCTCGGCCGTTTGTACGGCACTCACGTGCACTTCTCCGAACCGCTTTCCCCGTCATCTGACTGGATTTTGCCCCCCTCTCCCCTTGCCCCTACCTCCCGATGCAGGTTACGAGATGCTTGCAAGGTAAGTTCGCAGCGCGATTTGAAATGTGGCCCCTCCGCTCGGCCGTTTATACGGCATCCACATGCACTTCGCCGTAACCGCTTTCCCCGTCATCTGACTGGGTTTCGCCCGCTTCTCCCCTTGCCCCTACCTGCCGATGCAGGTTACGAGATGCTTGCAAGGTAAGTTCGCAGCGCGATTTGAAATGTGGCCCCTCCGCTCGGCCGTTTATACGGCATCCACATGCACTTCTCCGAACCGCTTTCCCCGTCATCTGACTGGGTTTCGCCCCCCTCTCCCCTTGCCCCTACCTCCCGATGCAGGTTACGAGATGCTTGCAAGGTAAGTTCGCGGCGCGATTTGAAATGTGGCCCCTCCGCTCGGCCGTTTGTACGGCATCCACATGCACTTCGCCGTAACCGCTTTCCCCGTCATCTGACTGGGTTTCGCCCCCCTCTCCCCTTGCCCCTACCTCCCGATGCAGGTACCGGGATGCTTGCAAGGTAAGTTCGCGGCGCGATTTGAAATGTGGCCCCTCCGCTCGGCCGTTTATACGGCATCCACATGCACTTCTCCGAACCGCTTTCCCCGTCATCTGACTGGGTTTCGCCCCCCTCTCCCCTTGCCCCTATCTCCCGATGCAGGTTACGAGATGCTTGCAAGGTAAGTTCGCGGCGCGATTTGAAATGTGGCCCCTCCGGTCGGCCGTTTGTACGGAAATCACGTGCACTTCGCCGTAACCGCTTTCCCCGTCATCTGACTGGGTTTCGCCCCCCTCTCCCGTTGCCCCTACCTCCCGATGCAGGTTACGGAATGCTTGCAGTTCTGGATTCCAAGACCCTGCGCCAGCAAGATTCGGCCTTGGCCGAAGATTCAGGTGCGCAACCACGCACGTTTGTGGCTCGCCATTGCATGTAGGCAGAGCGCGCGCTGGCCCTAGCTCGTGGCTGAGACCGGGGCACCGCTTCTGCTTTTCGCCTCGGCTTACCTTGACCGTGTTTTTCCTTGTTCGCCCACGCATGTGCTTGACGACCGCGCACGCGATGAGCAATGAACAACACCAAACGGTAGGTCTTCAGGTAAGTTTGCGGCGCGATTTGAAATGTGGCCCCTCGGCCGTTTGTACGGCAATCACGTGCACTTCTCCGTAACCGCTTTCCCCGTCATCTAACTGGGTTTCGCCCCCCTCTCGCCTTGCCCCTATCTCCCGATGCAGGTTACGAGATGCTTGCAAGGTAAGTTTGCGGCGCGATCTGAAATTTGGCCCCTCCGCTCGGCCGTTTGTACGGCAATCACGTGCACTTCTCCGTACCGCTTTCCCCGTCATCTGACTGGGTTTCGCCCCCCTCTCCCCTTGCCCCTACCTCCCGATGCAGGTTACGAGATGCTTGCAAGGTAAGTTCGCGGCGCGATTTGAAATGTGGCCCCTCCGCTCGGCCGTTTGTACGGCAATCACGTGCACTTCGCCGTAACCGCTTTCCCCGTCATCTGACTGGGTTTCGCCCCCCTCTCCCCTTGCCCCTACCTCCCGATGCAGGTTACGAGATGCTTGCAAGGTAAGTTCGCGGCGCGATTTGAAATGTGGCCCCTCCGCTCGGCCGTTTATACGGCATCCACATGCACTTCGCCGTAACCGCTTTCCCCGTCATCTGACTGGGTTTCGCCCCCCTCTCCCCTTGCCCCTACCTCCCGATGCAGGTTACGAGATGCTTGCAAGGTAAGTTCTCAGCGCGATCTGAAATTTGGCCCCTCCGCTCGGCCGTTTGTACGGCAATCACGTGCACTTCGCCGTAACCGCTTTCCCCGTCATCTGACTGGGTTTCGCTCCTCTCTCCCCTTGCCCCTACCTCCCGATGCAGGTTACGAGATGCCTGCAAGGTAAGTTCTCAGAGCGATCTGAAATTTGGCCCCTCCGCTCGGCCGTTTGTACGGCAATCACGTGCACTTCGCCGTAACCGCTTTCCCCGTCATCTGACAGGGTTTCGCCCCCCTCTCCCCTTGCCCCTACCTCCCGATGCAGGTTACGAGATGCTTGCAAGGTAAGTTTGCGGCGCGATCTGAAATTTGGCCCCTCCGCTCAGCCGTTTGTACGGCAATCACGTGCACTTCTCCGAACCGCTTTCCCCGTCATCTGACTGGGTTTCGCCCCCCTCTCCCCTTGCCCCTATCTCCCGATGCAGGTAACGAGATGGTTGCAAGGTAAGTTCGCGGCGCGATTTGAAATGTGGCCCCTCCGCTCGGCCGTTTATACGGCATCCACATGCACTTCTCCGAACCGCTTTCCCCGTCATCTGAATGGGTTTCGCCCCCCTCTCCCCTTGCCCCTACCTCCCGATGCAGGTTACAAGATGCTTGCAAGGTAAGTTCTCAGCGCGATCTGAAATTTGGCCCCTCCGCTCGGCCGTTTGTACGGCAATCACGTGCACTTCTCCGAACCGCTTTCCCCGTCATCTGACAGGGTTTCGCCCCCCTCTCCCCTTGCCCCTACCTCCCGATGCAGGTTACGAGATGCTTGCAAGGTAAGTTCGCGGCGCGATTTGAAATGTGGCCCCTCCGGTCGGCCGTTTGTACGGAAATCACGTGCACTTCGCCGTAACCGCTTTCCCCGTCATCTGACTGGGTTTCGCCCCCCTCTCCCGTTGCCCCTACCTCCCGATGCAGGTTACGGAATGCTTGCAGTTCTGGATTCCAAGACCCTGCGCCAGCAAGATTCGGCCTTGGCCGAAGATTCAGGTGCGCAACCACGCACGTTTGTGGCTCGCCATTGCATGTAGGCAGAGCGCGCGCTGGCCCTAGCTCGTGGCTGAGACCGGGGCACCGCTTCTGCTTTTCGCCTCGGCTTACCTTGACCGTGTTTTTCCTTGTTCGCCCACGCATGTGCTTGACGACCGCGCACGCGATGAGCAATGAACAACACCAAACGGTAGGTCTTCAGGTAAGTTTGCGGCGCGATTTGAAATGTGGCCCCTCGGCCGTTTGTACGGCAATCACGTGCACTTCTCCGTAACCGCTTTCCCCGTCATCTAACTGGGTTTCGCCCCCCTCTCGCCTTGCCCCTATCTCCCGATGCAGGTTACGAGATGCTTGCAAGGTAAGTTTGCGGCGCGATCTGAAATTTGGCCCCTCCGCTCGGCCGTTTGTACGGCAATCACGTGCACTTCTCCGTACCGCTTTCCCCGTCATCTGACTGGGTTTCGCCCCCCTCTCCCCTTGCCCCTACCTCCCGATGCAGGTTACGAGATGCTTGCAAGGTAAGTTCGCGGCGCGATTTGAAATGTGGCCCCTCCGCTCGGCCGTTTGTACGGCAATCACGTGCACTTCGCCGTAACCGCTTTCCCCGTCATCTGACTGGGTTTCGCCCCCCTCTCCCCTTGCCCCTACCTCCCGATGCAGGTTACGAGATGCTTGCAAGGTAAGTTCGCGGCGCGATTTGAAATGTGGCCCCTCCGCTCGGCCGTTTATACGGCATCCACATGCACTTCGCCGTAACCGCTTTCCCCGTCATCTGACTGGGTTTCGCCCCCCTCTCCCCTTGCCCCTACCTCCCGATGCAGGTTACGAGATGCTTGCAAGGTAAGTTCTCAGCGCGATCTGAAATTTGGCCCCTCCGCTCGGCCGTTTGTACGGCAATCACGTGCACTTCGCCGTAACCGCTTTCCCCGTCATCTGACTGGGTTTCGCTCCTCTCTCCCCTTGCCCCTACCTCCCGATGCAGGTTACGAGATGCCTGCAAGGTAAGTTCTCAGAGCGATCTGAAATTTGGCCCCTCCGCTCGGCCGTTTGTACGGCAATCACGTGCACTTCGCCGTAACCGCTTTCCCCGTCATCTGACAGGGTTTCGCCCCCCTCTCCCCTTGCCCCTACCTCCCGATGCAGGTTACGAGATGCTTGCAAGGTAAGTTTGCGGCGCGATCTGAAATTTGGCCCCTCCGCTCAGCCGTTTGTACGGCAATCACGTGCACTTCTCCGAACCGCTTTCCCCGTCATCTGACTGGGTTTCGCCCCCCTCTCCCCTTGCCCCTATCTCCCGATGCAGGTAACGAGATGGTTGCAAGGTAAGTTCGCGGCGCGATTTGAAATGTGGCCCCTCCGCTCGGCCGTTTATACGGCATCCACATGCACTTCTCCGAACCGCTTTCCCCGTCATCTGAATGGGTTTCGCCCCCCTCTCCCCTTGCCCCTACCTCCCGATGCAGGTTACAAGATGCTTGCAAGGTAAGTTCTCAGCGCGATCTGAAATTTGGCCCCTCCGCTCGGCCGTTTGTACGGCAATCACGTGCACTTCTCCGAACCGCTTTCCCCGTCATCTGACAGGGTTTCGCCCCCCTCTCCCCTTGCCCCTACCTCCCGATGCAGGTTACGAGATGCTTGCAAGGTAAGTTTGCGGCGCGATTTGAAATGTGGCCCCTCGGCCGTTTGTACGGCAATCACGTGCACTTCGCCGTAACCGCTTTCCCCGTCATCTAACTGGGTTTCGCCCCCCTCTCGCCTTGCCCCTACCTCCTGATGCAGGTTACGAGATGCTTGCAAGGTAAGTTCGCGGCGCGATTTGAAATGTGGCCCCTCCGCTCGGCCGTTTATACGGCATCCACATGCACTTCGCCGTAACCGCTTTCCCCGTCATCTGACTGGGTTTCGCTCCCCTCTCCCCTTGCCCCTACCTCCCGATGCAGGTTACGAGATGCTTGCAAGGTAAGTTCGCGGCGCGATTTGAAATGTGGACCCTCGGCCGTTTGTACGGCAATCACGTGCACTTCTCCGTAACCGCTATCCCCGTCATCTAACTGGGTTTCGCCCCCCTCTCCCCTTGCCCCTACCTCCTGATGCAGGTTACGAGATGCTTGCAAGGTAAGTTCGCGGCGCGATTTGAAATGTGGCCCCTCCGCTCGGCCGTTTATACGGCATCCACATGCACTTCTCCGAACCGCTTTCCCCGTCATCTGACTGGATTTCGCCCCCCTCTCCCCTTGCCCCTATCTCCCGATGCAGGTTACGAGATGCTTGCAAGGTAAGTTCTCAGCGCGATCTGAAATTTGGCCCCTCCGCTCGGCCGTTTATACGGCATCCACATGCACTTCGCCGTAACCGCTTTCCCCGTCATCTGACTGGGTTTCGCTCCCCTCTCCCCTTGCCCCTACCTCCCGATGCAGGTTACGAGATGCTTGCAAGGTAAGTTCGCGGCGCGATTTGAAATGTGACCCCTCGGCCGTTTGTACGGCAATCACGTGCACTTCTCCGTAACCGCTTTCCCCGTCATCTGACTGGGTTTCGCCCCCCTCTCCCCTTGCCCCTACCTCCCGATGCAGGTTACGGAATGCTTGCAGTTCTGGATTCCAAGACCCTGCGCCAGCAAGATTCGGCCTTCGCCGAAGATTCAGGTGCGCAACCACGCACGTTTGTGGCTCACCATTGCATGTAGGCAGAGCGCGCGCTGGCCCTCGCTCGTGGCTGAGACCGGGGCTCCGCTTCTGCTTTTCGACTCGGCTTACCTTGACCGTGCTTTTCCTTGTTCGCCCACGCATGTGCTTGACGACCGCGCACGAGATGAGCCATGAACAACACCAAACGGTAGGTCTTCAGGTAATTATGAGGCGCGATTTGAAATGTGGACCCTCGGCCGTTTGTACGGCAATCACGTGCACTTCTCCGTAACCGCTATCCCCGTCATCTAACTGGGTTTCGCCCCCCTCTCCCCTTGCCCCTACCTCCCGATGCAGGTTACGAGATGCTTGCAAGGTAAGTTTGCGGCGCGATTTGAAATGTGGCCCCTCCGCTCGGCCGTTTATACGGCATCCACATGCACTTCGCCGTAACCGCTTTCCCCGTCATCTGACTGGGTTTCGCCCCCCTCTCCCCTTGCCCCTATCTCCCGATGCAGGTTACGAGATGCTTGCAAGGTAAGTTTGCGGCGCAATCTGAAATTTGGCCCCAACGCTCAGCCGTTTATACGGCATCCACATGCACTTCTCCGAACCGCTTTCCCCGTCATCTGAATGGGTTTCGCCCCCCTCTCCCCTTGCCCCTACCTCCCGATGCAGGTTACAAGATGCTTGCAAGGTAAGTTCTCAGCGCGATCTGAAATTTGGCCCCTCCGCTCGGCCGTTTGTACGGCAATCACGTGCACTTCTCCGAACCGCTTTCCCCGTCATCTGACAGGGTTTCGCCCCCCTCTCCCCTTGCCCCTACCTCCCGATGCAGGTTACGAGATGCTTGCAAGGTAAGTTTGCGGCGCGATTTGAAATGTGGCCCCTCGGCCGTTTGTACGGCAATCACGTGCACTTCGCCGTAACCGCTTTCCCCGTCATCTAACTGGGTTTCGCCCCCCTCTCGCCTTGCCCCTACCTCCTGATGCAGGTTACGAGATGCTTGCAAGGTAAGTTCGCGGCGCGATTTGAAATGTGGCCCCTCCGCTCGGCCGTTTATACGGCATCCACATGCACTTCGCCGTAACCGCTTTCCCCGTCATCTGACTGGGTTTCGCTCCCCTCTCCCCTTGCCCCTACCTCCCGATGCAGGTTACGAGATGCTTGCAAGGTAAGTTCGCGGCGCGATTTGAAATGTGGACCCTCGGCCGTTTGTACGGCAATCACGTGCACTTCTCCGTAACCGCTATCCCCGTCATCTAACTGGGTTTCGCCCCCCTCTCCCCTTGCCCCTACCTCCTGATGCAGGTTACGAGATGCTTGCAAGGTAAGTTCGCGGCGCGATTTGAAATGTGGCCCCTCCGCTCGGCCGTTTATACGGCATCCACATGCACTTCGCCGTAACCGCTTTCCCCGTCATCTGACTGGGTTTCGCCCCCCTCTCCCCTTGCCCCTATCTCCCGATGCAGGTTACGAGATGCTTGCAAGGTAAGTTTGCGGCGCAATCTGAAATTTGGCCCCAACGCTCAGCCGTTTGTACGGCAATCACGTGCACTTCTCCGAACCGCTTTCCCCGTCATCTGACTGGATT